>CM021110.1:357910173-357970111 GCA_007115665.2 Sequoiadendron giganteum | reverse complement strand
TAATTATTGTTGAACATGAACACAAACTCAAACCTAACCTTATGACATAGGTTTTAATCTTAGAAACTAGAGTTGTTAAACATAACAAAGAACAATGGATGGGAAATTTTTTTATTGCTCTTTTATCATTGTAGATTATACAAGATAAAATCTAATTAAAAGTATCACTCAATATTCTTAGAAGAATATGAATTAGGTATTTTGGCTTGTATTTAACAATGTTATAGTAATGAGTCTAAACACTAAATCAAGTTAATCAAAGGAAATTAAAGGAAGGGTAATTTTTCTATAAAGGAAGGGTCGTAGTAGCTCACTTGATTCAACTACAGTATGATTGTTTCTAAAAATTAGAATAGAGAATGTATTTAAATATAGAAGATAATTGTGATTATCTCATAATTTGATGTTAGAATATAAATGCTTAAAATGCATAGAATAAACTAACTAAAGTTTACAAAATAACATTGTTAATATGTTCATTGTATTGGAATATCTACCTCTAGTGTATTGAGGTCAATATTGAATAGGAAAAAAATATCCTTTGAGGTGTAATTTCTATGTGGTAGATAACAAACATCTACATCTTAGTTCAAATTGTGATATCTAGTATAAAAAGATGTGTAATGATGCCTTTCTTTAAAATTCCTTTAAGGAATCTATGGGACTACCATAGGTAGGTTATTCTATGTGAACTTCCTTATAGGTGTAGTTTTACAGCCTCATGTGAAGGTTGGATTATCTTTTCAAATTCCAACCAATTTAAGAAGTAATTTTCAAGGAGGCTTTGAGATTATGTTTAAGTAGAAAAGGTCTCTTGCAAAATCAAACAACACTTGCATAGAAAAATAATATGCAAGATGAAAACAACTATCATATGTAACATGCAACTTGTAAAATATAAAAAATATCCTTACATATAAATACAAGGATAAGGAAGTGATAAAGTAGGAGTGAAACACATGTAGGACTCTATGGACAAGTGTTGGGAATCTTGGTGAGTCCACATGAGGTGAGATAAAAAGTGAGATGTATCTATAAATGAGCTTAAGACTAGTGTGAATAGGAAGCTCCTAGATAGGATTAAAGCTAACTAGTTTGGTAATAGCTATTTTTACACTAACATATACCTCTATTATAACCATATCTAGCATCATTAAAGAATTGAATGCATAGATCACCAACATGAGGTGAAATAACATTTTTTACTTGATTGTATCGTTAACATTCATTTGTTGAGAAGAGAGTATAATTCACAACATCATGCAATAAAGACTCATGTCAAAGATCATCATTAAATAAATAAACATCATGGGGATTCTCATTACATAATCCAAAAAAAATAGGATACAACATCATTACTATTTGGAGTAGCATTATGTTTCATGAATTACAAACCATAGATGTGTCAATATAATTTAGGGCTAAAGCATTGAATAAAAAATAGTATGATATAAAAATATGAAATTTATTATCATCACATATAAAAATATCATTAACATCAATAGGTCCATCAATAATTTGCACGAGTCATTAGTTACATCATAAGAATAAAGAAGAATATGATCATCTAGATACATCACTAATAGTAGGAGTAGAAACATCATAAAGCATATACTGATAGCATAGTCAAATCATAGATAGGTGTTCCAAAATCAACAAGAACAACACTAGGATCTTGAAAGAAATATGTAGAAATTGAGATAAATAGAAGAAAATCCATTTATATAAGACAAGAAAAATCATGAGGGGTAGAAAGAATATTCTCTCTAGTTATAACAACATCACTTGAAGAAAAATCAATAGACTGCTCATAAAACATATCTTAAAAGGTAGATGAGTCTAGAGGTATAAAAATTTGTCTATCATGATATGTAGGAAGAAGATCTACATGATCTCATCACTATGGACTAAAGAATTGCATTGAAAGTAAAATATCAAAGTGTATGTGATAATTATTATCGTGCTACTAAAAAAATGTATAATCAAGGTGAATCTCATAGCTATGAGATATTTCTATGAAGAAGGAAAATCACATACATGAAAAAATAACATTATTATAAGAAATACACACCCATTCAAAAGATAGAAATACATGAGAGAATAAAGGATAGAATTATTGGATGCAATAAAAATAAGAACACATCAAAATTATTTTATGAAAAAAATGAATACTTTACCTAAAGGTAAGGGTCCATGAGAATTATGAAAAATGACCTAACAATGAATCAAAATTATTATGGAGGGTTGGAATTCCAAACTATAATAAAAAAACCTCTTGTATGCACAATGTAATAATGTTTGAATGGGTCCTCCCTTAATGAGGACCCCCTTTTTGAAATTCATTTTGGTGGGAATTTAATAATGTTTGTTTCTAGATCTGGTGTCAACTTGAATTTTTTGAATTTTGAGGTTAATCTCTTAATTTAGTAAAATAAGGGGTTAATTCATATTGTTTCTACTAACAAGATCTAGCAAGTTCAAGATTAAATTAACAAGAGTATTATAGAGAATTCCAAGAGAATTTCAAAAGTATTTCAAGATAGATTATCAAGGTTTATTGTAGCAATTCAAGATCATTTCATCATGACAAAGATTTAATGCATCCATACATGTTGTTGAGCTAAGATTGAGCTAAGATAGTTGATGTAGTATTGAAGATCCACTTGCAAGAATTGTTTACATATTATCCAAGGATTAAAATCTATATTCTTCATGGCCACTACATGTTAGATTTTGTATTTTCATTACAAGACAACATCCAAGGTATCAATATTGCATCATTCCATGCTTCAGTTACGTTATTTCATCATTTGGTTTAATTACCTACAAGGGGTTTGACTTAGGAAAACCCCTACTCACTAACAATCAACAATTTTTTCTTCCCTTGAATGTGTGTTTGCAGATTTACAGGTTGAAGATCAAGTGGAGGATAAATTGGAAGCAAAATTGTCAAAGTTGTCAAGTTGCAAGACTAGCCTTTATAGTGCAAAAATAAAGAATTTGAGCTACAGAATTAAGTAAAGGTTTTCAAGAGATGATAACCGAGAATCTAAGAGTGTAGACATTCAATAAAATAACCCAGATCTCAGTTTCAGAAACCCTAACAGGGACCCATTCGCCACTAAAGGCGAATGAGTCCTTTGTGCCCTAAAAATAAGCTTCTTGCAGCAAGGTACACATCATTTTAAGCTCTAAAAACTCCCCTCATATTTTCTATAACAGTTAGGGTTAATTTTTTATTGTTATTTGCATCTTTTGGCCCTCATAATTACATGAATTGTAGTGTTTTGGTGGAAAAACTAAGTGGTTCATTATCTTGATTCATTTCACTTAGGTAAACCCTACATCATTTTTCACCCTAGACAAAATGTTACATACCTCACACAAAAATTACTTTTTCATGGTTCACTAAGGACTCATTCACCCAAGGTAGTGAATGGGTCAGACCTATTAGGGTTTCTAAAAACTGACTTCTAGATTTTATTCTTCAATGTGTGCACTTCCAAGTCCTGAATGCTCAGCTCCTGAAAGTCTAAAATGAATTTTGTAGACAACTTTATGTGATCTTGCAATGTAGATGAAAAATTTGCAACTTTTCAACTTTGACAACTTTTCTTTAATCTTGTTCTTCACTTGATATTCAACCTAAAACCTGCAATCACGCATCACGAGAGAAGAAAAACTTGTTTATTATTAGGGAATAGGGGCTTGCCTTGGTCAAACCCCATTTAGCTAATTAAACCTTGTGATAAAATAATTAAATAGAAGCATGAAGCATGAAATATAGACAATTCAATACCTTGGATGATGTCTTAGAATGTAAATTTTCAATCTAACATGAAGTGGCCATGAAGAGTGTAGATCTTGATCTTGACAATGCTTGACTTGGATCTTCAATGCTACATCAATACATTAGCTCAACAACATGCTTCATGCATTATGCCTTTGACATGATGATATGATCTTCAATTGCTGCAATAAAAATTCAATAATCTACCCTTGAATACCTTTTAAAATGCTCTTGAATGCTCTTGTGAAAGTGATCTAATGATAACTTGAACTTGCTAGGTGAAACTATGTGAATTAACCTTATATTTATACTAAACTTAATATTTAATCTCAGAATTCAAATAACACAAGCTGACCTTAGATCTAGGATTCAAAATTACTAAAATCCTACCACAAATAAGTTCAAAAAGGGGTTTCCTAGGTAAGGAATACCCATTCGCCACCTTGGGCAAATGGATCCTAACACAATTTTCTAGGACCAAGTTTCAGGGAGGTGAAATATTACTAACATACCACCACAAATATGTTTAAAAAGGGGTGTCCTAGGTAATGAGGACCAATTCGCCCAAGGTGGCGAATGGATCCTAGGTCACTACTCTAGGACTCAAACCTTACAAAATTCAATGTCATGCAACATTATTAATGAGTGTCGGGATATATCCTTCAAAAAATGGAATTAATAAGGCTTGGATTTGAATTAAGGGGCCAATTAATCTCTAATTAACCTCAATTAATTAATAAAGCCCTAGATTAGTGTGAAAGTGTAAGAAAACACTTCACAACACCCTAAATAAGGCATAATTAAGTCCATTTTAGTTAAAATGGTCCTAGACTTAGTGTGAATGTGTAAAACACATTACAACACTAAATCAAGGCATAATTAAGTTAATTTTAGTATTAATTATTCCCAATTCAAGTGTGAAAAGGGGTTACTTTTTCTACACTACATTTTTCCCCCACTTTAGTGAGAGTTTTCCCCGATGACAAACTCACACTAAAGTAGACATTCAAGACACTTAAGTATGAAACAACAACAAAGATACATAATCATACCATATCAAAGACCAAGAAAAATGAAAATAAAGGATCAAGCTTCAATTCTTCCAACACGATGTGGAACGCAAGTATTTATCCCTAAAAAGGATCAAGCTTCAATAGTCCAACGGGATGTAGAACATATCTAGGTTATTTTTCTATAACAATGATCATGCTTTCATAGTCCAACATGATGTGGAACATATCTAGGCTATTATTTCATAACAAGGATCAAGCTTCGATATTCCAATGCAATGTGGAACATATCTAGGTTGTTTATCTGTAACATGTGTGTTCACTCTGGGGTAGTGGAACCTCAAGTCATCCACTAGGTGAGTTATCCCAACGAGGTGGAAAATGAGAGAATCATATTATCCTTCCACACCATATCAAAGTTATCCTCATGTGTGTTCACTCTGGGGTAGTGGAACCTCAAGTCATCCACTAGGTGAGTTATCCCAACGAGGTGGAAAATGAGAGAATCATATTATCCTTCCATACCATATCTAAGTTATCCTCCTGACAACTTTGATAAGGCACCACAATGCTATGTACTTATGAATTCTTTTGAATGTTATTTTTGTAGATTTTTGTTAAAGGGGATTTTCCTACATTCGTGTAATATCTTCTTCTTAGGGAGTTCATGATTCCTAATGTCTCTAAGAGAGGAAAAGTCAAGAATATCATATCACCACTTATGGGATGCCTCATTCGCATCATGCCAAAAAGGGAGACTATATGATTATAGATATCGCAGCATTGAAGAACATCAAACCCAATGACACCACCAAAAGGACACATCAAAATAAAAAAAAGAAAATCATGCCACATGAAATATGCAAAATGTTAAAAGATTCCATCGATGTATGCCCCCACTATAAGGTGGTTTCTAACAACATTGTTGTGAGCAACTTCTTTAAAGTAGCCAATGTTTTCTCCTTAGACATGAGATATTTCCTCATAAAACCCTATGCCAAGTCATATGTTTCTAAAATAAAGCTACGTTATGGATAAGGGGTTGCCCCCAAAAATACAATGTTAAATCTAGAAAGTAAAGTATGACACACGCAATCCAACTCAAGGCATGTCATCCACATCCCAAGATTTCTCTTATATATACATGGAAGGCGCTCAACTAGCCAAAAGAGAAAATGACAAGTGTCATACAAGAACAAGGCTACCTAACCCCTTGCCCCCACTTAGTGTGAGACAAGGATGAGTCGAGAATGAATGATTCTATGCCGCTCCTTATGATAAGTAAATGATTTGCAATGAATGTAAAACATGCAATAGTGAGTATGCTACGATCCTAAAACTATTACATGGCAAGGAGTAGCAACTAATGTTATTGATCGTAATGAGTAGGCAAAGTATCGACTTGATGCCTATCTAATGAGATATTTGCAGATGTAGTATCTATCAGTTCAGGATGCACCAAAGTTGTGGTTGGCTTGGAAGAATATTTTGTAAGAGTGTTGATGTTAAATGGAGGATATTTTGATGTTTTTGTTTCTTTTGAAGGACAATAACCAAGACCACTAGATGTTTCTTGTGTGATAGGCTCTACAGGGACATAGATACCTTGTTCTCTAGCACTACATCGTTTTCCACTATAACCAAGTTGTTTCATAAGTTCATAACCTCTTCCAAAAATATTTTTCATTTCATTTGGATTCAATGGTTGTTCATAATCAGCTTCATCAAAGTTTATTGTGTAATTTGCTTCTTCTTCTAAAGTGGTTGAGGTGGATGCTTTCAAATTTTGTGTTGAACCTTGTGTCATCATAACCACTTTTTCTTTTCACTTTTCAGACTTTTTGTTTATGATCTTGTATTCTCCCATGAATGTAGGTATGAAATCAAAGGAACTTGAAGCATCTTCCAATAATTTTGTGACTTCTTCGATTTTCTTTTCTTTTTCTTTCTCGACATGCAAACAACTTTTGAATTCAAGGTCGGCCTTCATTGTATACACTTTATTATATATATGATAAATGGTATTGTAACTTAGTTGTTGCAAAAAATTATCATCATTGAGTTTTGTTTTAGGTGGTTCTAAGATAAGAACATGTTCATTTTTAGCTTGTGGTTGTTGTGAGGGTGGATAGATGATAAGTTCAGGCTCAGGAGAGTACTTCAAGGGATATCTAATGTACATAACCTCAAAAGGATTGTCCTTATTTTCATTATCTCTTAGCAAAGGGGAGTCTAATGTCACTTCATCATCTTCATCACTTCTTTTTTAAATGCATGTGTTAATGTTCTCATGTTTTCTTCCACCATGATATCCTCCTTAGTAGGAGATTTTTTAGGATAACTAAAAACTAGATGTTCATGCCATTAAAAGTTTGGTTCTTCTAAAGTTTGGTTCTTCTAAAATAACTTCATCACAAGTAGGGGACTCCTCAATGGTTATATTATCTTGTTTATCAATGATGGTGGTCTCTTGTTCAATAATGTTTTTTCTAGGGGAAGAGAGACAAATGGGATTGTCATGACTCTCATCGATTGGATTTTCTAACATTAAAATATTTTCTTTACCAATAATAGAGATATTAGGAGAAGGCCTAATTTGATTTTTATAATTGCCCATAATTTCATCCTTTTTCTCTAAGGTCTCATTATGTTGTGCCATAATATCTACCCTAGTATGGGAGCTTTTAAGATGTTCATCACATTCCATGGTTAGATTTTGTAAAGTATCTTCATCACAAACAAGGGAGGCATCAAAAGAAGAAAACCTATGAGTTTCATGCTTGCCAATGATTGGAATTTTTCATTCAAATATATCTTTCCAAATGGTAGGACCATTATGAAAGGGAGGAACAAGATTCTCATGACTCTCAATAAGTGTATCTTCTAACACTAAACTATATTTTTCACATCTAAGAGGGATATTAGGAAAAAAACAAGTTTGATTGTCATGGTTATCTACAACTACATCCCCATGTCCTATAATGTCTTCCCAAGTAGGAGAGGTAGGATTATCATAGCTCTTAATCATTGGATCTCTTAAAACCAACATATCCTCCTCACAAATGTCATTTTCATGTTTTTCCACGATTGTATCATCTTTCACTAAAGCATTCTCACAAGTAGGGGAGGTATTGGGAGATGAATAAAGACTAGGTAGAGTAATGTTAAGGAATGTTTCAATGATCTTATATTCTTGAATCATAATATCTTCCCAAGAGGGAGGAGGAGAGAGACAATCAAGACTTTCATGATTCTCAATTACTTCATCTCTTTCACCAAGATACCTTCATCAATATTAGGAGAGGTATCGAGAGAAGAAAATTTATGGTTTTCATGATTATCTATGCTTGTATCTTCTTGTATCATATGATCCTCACAAATGGGAAATATAGTAGGGTTTGAATTAGTGATAGGCAAGGTGATATTAAGGATTATGTCAATGTTTTGTTTCTCTTTCTCTAAGATGTTCTCATAGCTAGGATTGATAGTGGAAGGATAGCTAACATGTTTCTTAATGACTTTGTTTGTGTGCTCTAAATTAAACTCATAAGAGGGGATGTTCTTCTTATGCAATCCATTCTTAACCATATCAAAACCACATCTCTTAAAATGAAACATGATAACATGAAAAAGGAAGCTATATTTAACTTATTCAATGCTTCAAAAGTGTGAACAAATGTCCTACAAATCTTAAATGAGTTTTTGGAATGATTTTAAAATGACCACACTAAATGGATGATTTGGCCTAGATACATGAAACAAAAATTCCCGAAACTCTCCAAACTAATAAAGTAGGTTACCAACAAGTCTAGGAAGTGTATAAACTCACAAGAAAGCTTAGAAAAGTTGATTCTTATAGGTCTCCAAGGACTCATTCGCCTAGGGTGGCAAATGGATCCTGGTATAGGGTTTTTTTAAATAAAAAATGTAATTTCGGAGTGATTAGATGTGTTCTATGTTTTAGGTTTTAAATTGTAACTTTTGTAGTAGAATTTTTGAAAATTTGAAGTTGAAATGGAAATGCAATGAAGGGAAAATGATGGACTATATGACACCTTTTTGAAATGAAATTTTGACTCAATTTTCAAATGTAAAATTTAAAATGATATGCAAGTTGACTTATTTTTTGTATTTTTCATATTTAAAGAATGAAAAGTATGCAATCCTAAAACCCCTATTTGTAATGTAAATTAATGCAATTTTGACAACCTTAAATGAGATGCAAAGAAATGAAATAAAATGCAAAATTATGAAAATCCTAGATCTAGAACTTAAATCTAATCCAAATTAGAAATTAGAATGTTCAAAACTCGAGTTCACCAAAATGAAATGAAGAAAAATAGGTGAGGGTTCACTACACATAGGGTTTTATACCAAATTTGGGCTATTTCACCAAACTTACTATAAATAGAAAGGGAAAAATGAGTGTAATGAACCTAAATATTCTTCTATTTCATTCAAGAAATGGGATCCGTCAAGTTAAAATCAACTTTCAACCCTTGGGTGAGTGAATTCTTTGAGGAATCTTGCAATTTCCCTTATGTTTATAAAATGGATAAATATGACTAAAATGCACTTTTGGGAGATGGAAATAAATAGCAAACCAACTCAAAACTTAAATGTAAGATCAAATCGAAGTAGATTAAACATAGAGCTATCAAACACAACTCATTTCATGCAAATTAGATGAGTGGAGGACACTTAAAACTTATCTCAAAAATAGTCGCAAAGTGTCCTATTCTGGTGCAAAGTGTCATGTTCAAGCATTTGTCCTGATAGAAATGACTAAACAAGGACTTTGGGAGAAATATTACACATAGAAAATAAACTCCAAATTGTGATCTATAAAGTTCATTTGGAAGCTTGAACATAAAATAATGGAACCTATAGCCTTTAGGGAGAGTTTTGAAGGATAAATGTTACATACCTCTCACAAAAAATGCTTTTTCATGGCTCATTGAGGACTCATTCATCCAAGGTGGTGAATGGATCCCTATTAGGGTTTCTAAAAAATTGACTTCTAGGTTTTGTTCTTCAATGCCTGTACTTCGAGGTTCTTAGTGCTCAGCTCCTAAAAGTCTAGAATCAATTTTGTAGATAACTTGTCATGATCTTGCAATGTAGATGACAAATTTTCAAAGCTTTGACAACTTTTCTTCACTCTTGTTCTTCACTTGATCTTCAACCTAAAACTTGCAATCACACATCAAGAGAGAATAAAAACTTTTTGATTGTTAGGGAATAAGGGTTTTCCTTGGTCAAACCCCTTTTAGGTAATTGAACCTTGTGATAAAATAATGAAATAGAAGCATGAAGCATGAAATATGAACAATGATACCTTGGATGATGTCTTGGAATGTAAGTTTTAAATATAACATGAAGTGCCCATGAATAATGTAGATCTTGATATTTAATTAGATGTGAAACAATGCTTAACTTGGATCTTCAATGCTACATCTATACATTAGTTGAACAACATGCTTGATGCATTATGCCTTTGACATGATGATATGATATTCAATTGCTGTAATAAAACTTCAATAATTTTCCCTTAAATTCCTTTTAAAATTCTCTTGAATGCTCTTGTGAAAATGCTCTAATGATAAGTTAAACTTTCTAGGTGAAACTATTTGAATTAACCTTATATTTATACTAAACTTAAGATTTAATCAAGGAATTAAAATAACACAAGTCAACTTCACATCTAGGATTCAAAATTACTAAAATCCCACCACAAATAAGTTCAAAAAGGGGTGTCCTAGGTAAGGAATACCCATTTACCACCTTGGGCGAATGGGTCCTAGCACAATCTTCTAGGACCAAGTTTTAGGGAGGTGAAATATTACTAACATCTCACCACATATATGTTTAAAAAGGGGTGTCCTAGTTAATGAGGATCCATTTTCCCAAGGTGGCAAATGGATCCTAGGTCACTACCCTAGGACTCAAACCTTACAAAATTCAATGTCATGCAATATTATTAATGAGTGTCGGGATATATCCTTCAAAAAATGGAATTAATAAGGCTTGGATTTGAATTAAGGGGCCAATTAAGCTCTAATTAACCTCAATTAATTAATAAAGCCCTAGATTAGTGTGAAAGTGTAAGAAAACACTTTACAACACCCTAAATAAGGCATAATTTAGTCCATTTTAGTTAAAATGGTCCTAGACTTAGTGTGAATGTGTAAAACACATTACAACACTAAATCAAGACATAATTAAGTTAATTTTAGTATTAATTATTCCCAAATTAAGTGTGAAAAGGGTTACTTTTTCCTACACTATAGGATCATAACCCCAAGCTAGTTCATGTCCCTATTGTAAAGATGAACAAGGATGACTAGCAAGGATAAAATCCAAGGCAGCCTAAGCTTCATGATCTCCCCCCATAGGAAAAAAAATAATATATTTCCAATAAAACATAGTAGTCCCCACCTAATGATAATCCTTAAAATTAGAAACTTTAGACAAACAAGTATTCACAAAAATATGAATAAAATGATGGAGAAAACTAAAGGATGAGATAATTCAAGATTGAATATTTCATGAATCAATCCCAAAGAGAGCTTTATCACTAGAATTGAGAATCCAAATGAGGTTATTCTTAATAAGGAAAGAACCCTTCTTGATAGTAATATAGATCAAAGAACCTTTACTAGTCAAATCAATTATTGAAATGTGTTAAGTAGGAAACTGTAGTGTCAAAAAAAGTAACCTTTTTTCACACTTAACTTGGGAATAAGTGATATTGAATTAACCTAATAACGCCTTGATTTAGTGTTGTAATGTGTTGTACACATTTACATTGAATCTAGGGACCTTTTAACCAAATGTACTTAAATTTTACCTTATTTAGGGTGTTGTAAAGTGTTGTATTACACTTTCACACTTATCTAGGGTTTCATTAATTAATTGTGGTTAATTGAGCTTAATTAGCCCCTTTAATTCAAATTTAAGCCTTATTAATGACACTTTCTGAAGAATCTATCCTAACACCCAATAATGATATTGCATGGCATTTAATTCATAAAACTCAAGGTCCTAGAAAATGGTGCTAAGACCCATTCGCCTTTAGTGGTGAATGGTCCTCTCCACATAAGACACCCCTTTCTTTGCATTTTTTAGGTGGGTTTTTGATATTATTTCATCCCCTCAAAGCATGGTCATAGAAATTTGTGTGAGGAACCATTCGCCTTTAGTGGTGAATGGGTCCTCCTCATGTAGGACAACCTTTTTGAATTTTTGTGGCGGGATCATAATGATTTTTAATCTTGGATCTCATGTCGGCTTGAATAATTAGAATTTTGGGGTTAATTCTTAGATCTAGTATAAATATAAGGTTAATTCACATATTTTCACCTAGAAACTTTGAGTAAGCATCCTAAGAGCAATTTTATGAGTCCAAGAGAATTATAGAGCATTTCAAAGGCATTCAAGGGCAGATTATCAAAGTTTATTGCAGAAATTCAATATCATATCATCATGTCAAAGGCATATAGTGAATTCAAGCATGTTGTTGAGCTAAGATTTTTGATGTAGCATTGAAGATATACTTGCAAGCATTATTTCACATCTAATTTGAGATCAAGATCTACATTCTTCATGGACACTTCATGTTAGTTTGCAGATTTACATTCCAAGACAACTTCCAAGGTCTCAAAAATCCATTATTTCATCATTTGGTTTAATTACCTAAATGTGGTTTGACTATGGAAAACCCCTATTCACTAGAAATCAACAAGTTTTTCTCCTCTTGAATGTGTGCTTGCAGATTTATAGGTTGAAGATCAAGTGGAGAACAATTTTCAAGCAAAATTTTCAAAGTTGTCAAATTGCAAATGTTGTCATTCATAGTGCAAGAACACGAAAAGAAGGCTACAAAATTTGTTACAAATTTTTAGAAGTTGATAACCAAGGATATGAGAGTGCATACATCAAGGAACGGAACCCAGATCTCAATTTCAGGAATTCTAATAGGGACCCATTAGCCACTAAAGGCGAATGAGTCCTTTGTGACCTAAAAATAACCTTCTTGTAGCAAGGTACACACCATTCTAGCCTCTCCAAACTCCCCTCATAGTTGCTATAATAGTTAGGTTTAGGTTTTTATTGTTATTTGCATCATATCATATACAAAATCACATGTTTTAGGGTGAGAATTAGTGGTCTATCATTTTAATTTTGGTAAACCCTATTTTCCCCCTAAATAGAAACCCATGAAGATTAAGAATTTTATCTTAAGTTTGATTTTGTTGTATACACCATCGCCAAAGAAAGTCTAGTAGCTAAAACTTGGATATTAAGTTCAAAACATCTAATACCAAGACCACCATTTTATTTAGGCTAACAAAACCTATCCCAATCAATTAGATATCATTTATGAGTATCCAAATTCCAAATCCATGATAATTTATTAGAGATTCAAATTCCTTTGAAAATAATTAGGAGCTAAAATAACCATAAATATACAAATAGGGAGAGCCAATAAAATAGACTTCAAAAGAGTAATGTGACCAATAAAATACAACCAATTCAATGATTGAATTTATTCCTAGAGAAATCAATAATCTTCTTCCATTGAATGTGATCAAGAGATCCATTAGAAAAAATGATACCTAGATACTCAAAAGAAAATTTTCCTATTTAAAATCTCATAATAAAAGAAATTTGTTGTTGAATGGTCATAGGAGCGTTAAAGAAGAATATATTTAACTTATCATTATTAATAGATGTTGATCTCATCATGCCAAATAGACATCTAAGATATGGCATAGATGAACAACTTCATGAATTCTAGCCACTCTCGTTAAAGAGGTATCATCCACAAATTGAAGATCAGAAATGGAATCAAAACCTCTAGCCACTTTTCATCCTTGAATGAAACCATTAACTCTTTTGTTGTTGAGAAACCTTCCCAATCGTTTAGCCATAAAAAATAAAGGGATAATTGGAAAGCATGTCACCTTTTTTTAGCCCTTGTGTAGGAAATAAAAGAGAAGATGGAATACCATTGAATATAAAAAATAAGGAAGAATATTTCTCACAACTCATAACCTTGATAATCCATTCAAAGCTAATCCCAAAAGTAAAGAGAACATTTCTTAAGAAGGACCATCAAACTATTTCATAAGCCTTGCACATATCAATTTTGATAAGCAGTATTTAATCCTTCTAACAAACAATGGAATGAATATATTTGCTACAATAACCACACCATGAAGTTCATCTAATATCCCTTAGCCTCCTTTCTTATGTGAAATAAGATATATTCAAGAAAATATTTAGACAATAAACAATTAATTTAGTTATGATCTTGTAAGTGACATTACAAAGAGCAATGGACAAAAAATGTTAAGGAATCAGCTCCAATCTTCTTAGGAACCAAAGCTATAAAAGTATAATTAATAGCTTTAAGATTTTTCTTATTATTATGAGATTCTTGAAAACACCTCTAGTAGATCATCCTTTAGAATATCCTAGAATTCTTAGAAAAAATAAATAGGAAATCCATCAGGTACATGGGTTTTTACCTTTCCTCATTTGAAGAAAAATATTTTCAACTCATCAAGATTTATAAAAGCCATGCGCACTTTATTCATGTCCACAAAAATAAGGGAAGGAATGCAATCTAGAATTACCCTTTCTTCATCCATAGTAATGTTGATCACCTTTAAAAAATAAAGAAGAAAAAAATAAATAGTTTCATATTAGTATCATCAAATGAAGATAATTCAACTCCTTGAGAATAGATGATAAAGGTAAACACATTACCACTATGCTTATGTTTAAGTTTTGAGTTACGTAATAAAAAATTATTTTGGTCACCCTCTTGCAACCAAGTAATTCTAGATTTCTACTTCCAAAAAGTCTCTTCATGAAGATTCTATTTATTTATCTATCTACACAATATTCTTCTTAGAGGCATTCCCTAGTCATACCAAATCATCTCATTTGGAAAGTAATAGCATTAAGCTTTTCCGAAGCCTAATCCATTTTCCAAAAATAAATTATAAAAGCTAAACTTGTTCCATTTTTTAAGTTTGAACTTAATATATTGAAGCCTTTTAATGAAATAATACGTTACAATTCCAAATAAGGGTGCCTTGTAATCTACCAACCTACCATTGTTTCATGTAAAGAGTGATCACAAAGCTATATGAACAATAACATGAAGGGAGGATTTTTCTAACTAGAAAAGAGAGAAGAAGAAAAATTAATAGGCCAATAGTATGAACCATACCACTAAATTTTTTATAAATATGTAATCCAATTACTAAAAATCCAACAATCAAAAACCAAAAACCTATCCAACCACTTAGAAATAGAATCAAAACCACATCTTCTATTTCTCCAAGTATAAATGCCAATGCCACTAGGTTTAACATCCATAAGATTTAAAAAAGAGAGATTATCTCATTAAAAAGTGGAAGATTGGTAAAGCCTATTTAAACCTTCAAGTTTTTCTTTAAAAAAAATAATTACATTGAAGTTGATAGCCAAAATCTAAGGGACAAAATAAAATAGAGAGAAAACAAGGTGAATATAGAACCACAAACTAAGATTTCCTTAAAAATTAGTTGGAGAATAAAAATTAGAAAGAAGAATAATATTGTTAAAGTCAAAACAAGTATTAATTAATGATATAGAATGTTTAATTGTTACTCAAATAGAAGGAAAAGTTCACGAGGGTACCAAAGACATTCAAATCCTCCAAAAGAATCTTGAAGCTCCAACATATTGACATTGAATACCTTTCAAAAGACTAGAAGAGATAACTTGCATATCCTCTACATAAAGTTTTATTTTGTCAAGGAAAAAAATTACGCCTATCAATCTAGACAGGATCTTCAACATATTTTTGATGAGGGGTGTTTCCCAAACCCCTAGGATTCCTTGAAAGAATAATCTCTTTTTTGAAATAAATAAATGAGAATAGAGAGTATAAACGACACTAGATTCAACAAATGTTTACCCAATCATCTTTACTTTCTCTTGATTGAGAACTTTTCTTGCCAATCTTAATTGCTTTATCCAAATTAGATTTTTAAGGGTCTTTTGTTGAAGGCCCAAAGGAGTAGGAATTTATTTTCTAAATTATCTTTCTTAATATTTATCCAAGAAACTTTTGGCATCACACAATCTAAAGAAGTGATAAAAGGTACCACTACCAAATTCAAAACAGCAACATTGGATTCAATTCCAAGATTCTCCATTAACCCATCATTAGGAGAAATATGTTTAAGATAATTGGCATATCCCAATGTAACTTCGGCTTTAGGAGGAACTTGAATGTCATGTGTAATCGATCCAAGACATCATTAGAAGGCACCAAATTTGAAATATCTAAATATTTCTCGATTGCATTCATGAACACATCCTCAAAAGACTCCAAAATGTCAAATCTATTAATAGAATATTCTTTTGGAAAATATTTTTCTAAATTGAATCATATTCTTTCCTTTATCATAGGATTTCAATGGAATAAAGGCATTAGAATTTTTAACCTCGGATGAAACTAGTTATTCCCCTTCAATTGAAGGTCTTTCTCTTAGATTCTCGGGTGAAGATTGAGGAACATTAGAAGTTTTCTTTGGGAAATTTTATTGGAGATTACCATAAACATGACAAAAGCAACATCTAAATGGAATAACCTCATAATCTAGATGTTGAATCCATTGCACTCTACCTAATCTATATAGATTCGGGTAAAGGATTATTAAGATCAATCTAAACAAAAATATGAGCATATGAGAGCACCTTTCTTTTCATTGTGTGATGAGACAGACCCACAAGATTTCCAAGAACTATAGCAATAGAATGCAAAATATTAGGTCACCAAAATTCCATCAAAAGATGAATAAGATGAACCCACACCAAAATCTTAGATGGTAGCTCTTTAGTCAAGTCAAATCCCACATGCCAAGGTTTAACAAAAACTTAGCTTGGTTATGAAAGTACAGACCCCCTTCAAAAACCATATTTCAGTCATCTATACATGAGAAGGCCACAATAAAAAACCAATTACTACTAGTATCACCTTCATATCCTCTTTTGGTTGCCAAATTCAACATGCCCAATTCTCAAGGAAAGGAATTCAAGCTTGGACACCCATAAACTTGCATATTAAAGCATGCTCAGAATAATAGAGAACATTAGTTGCAATAACCTCAAGTTTTATGATCACAATAGGATAATCATCACTCTTTTGGAGGCAACCATTAGAATGTTGAAGATTATCAATAGTTTTATCATATCAGACATCATGTATACCTTGCATGAGAAAATTGATGACAATTTCTATGTGCTAATGTCGTAGTGCACTCTAAACAAACATCTTTGAATAAAAATGACAAGAGACTGTTAGACCCTAACCAATCCCACCATTGAAAAATTATACAAGCACTCTAAATACAGAAAATGAATCATAAAAAGATAGAGAGAAAAATCAGAGAAACTAATAAAAAAACAAACAAAAAAAAAATAAGTGCAGGAACAAAGAGAATATGCCACATCGAGAACAATAAGTGAAGCATACACAAGATGAATGTCAAACCAGAGCTTGTAGTTGTCTTCTCCCGCTCACTAGCCTAAGAAAACTCAAATGTTTCTATTAGATAATGGTAAGAAGAAACATAAGATGTATGACATTTATGTGCACATTTTTATTTTATTTAAAAACATTTTAAACATTATTTTTAAATTATTGTATTAGACTTTTTATTATTCTATTATTTTTATGAATATAAAAAATTACAGTACTCCTCGGATGAATCCAAGGACGGTCTAAAATAATGTTGTACGCCACCATCACACGTAGCATCAAGAGTGACGAGTCTCAACATGATAGGGAAGTGATAAAACTACGAGATTTTTGGGATTTCATTGTCAAAGCGAAGGACCCATCGGAGGATTGTTAGTGCACCGGGTGTAGACTTCATTGAAAATAGCGTACAAGAAAAACCTAAAATACATTTTCATGAATTACATGTGTTCAAGGGCCATGGCACTTTCTCATGAATTACATGTGTTCAAGGGCCATGGCACTTTCTCATGAATCACATGAATATATTCTTAATCTGAATGGAGGATAGACTCGAATCTCTAACCGACTATGACCATTGAAATAGTGGTCTTCAACCCTTTATAACACCAGTATTTGAGATTCATGCAAGCCACAATTCATGTGGTAATTTCTGCAATCAATCTTTCATTCCTTCGATCAGTGATAATCTCTCTGCTCCTTCTAATCGAAATGGGTGTTTTTAATTTTGTAAGATGCAGAGTTCTGAATTTGTCGGATGTTTTTGAGGTGGAGTCTTTGCCTGCCATTCTTTCTATTACCGTCTCTGTTCTTCTGGGCATTCTTCTTCTCTTTCTCAACCGTTGGAAGCGCCAGTCCACGCTTAAATTTCCCCCAGGAAACTTAGGCTTTCCTGTGATTGGAGAATCAATAGAATTCCTGCGGGCGCTTAGATCAGGCACGCCTCAACAGTTTTTTGATGAGAGAGTAAAGAAATTCGGTGAAGTTTTCAAGACATCACTAATCGGGCATCCAACGGTAGTAGTGTATGGCCCTGCTGGAAACTGCTTAGTTCTGTCCAACGAGGACAAGCTGGTGACGTCTTCATGGCCCAAGTCTTTCATGAAACTCCTGGGGCAGGACTCCATTTTGAATCAAAGTGGAGAGAAGCATCTCATCCTCCGTTCTGCACTAGCCCGATTTCTGGGCCCTCGAGCATTGCAAAGATATATGTCTAAAATGAATTCCCAAATCCAACTTCATATCAGGGAAAAATGGAAGGGAAAATCCCAAGTAGAGATGGTTCCTTTGGTGAGGGAGCTTGTCATTTCACTAGCAAGCTGTCTGTTTTTCGATATGAACGATGGTTCCGAAAGAATGCAAGTCCATCAGCTCATGGAAGATACAATTGCTGGATCTTTGGCTCTTCCGCTCGACTTTCCGGGAACTCGTTTTCGCAGAGCCCTTGAGGCACACTTCATCCTCGACCAAATTCTCTCTTCTTTAATAGAAAAGAGAAGAACCGAATTAAGGTCAGGCAGAGTGTCTAGCAATCATGATTTACTCTCTGTGTTGATCACCTTCAAAGATGAAAGAGGGAACCCACTCACCGACAAGGAGATCCTCGACAATTTTACTCTTTTGTTTCATGCATCGTTCGATAGCACAGTTTCAGCACTTACTTTGCTATTTAAATTCCTGTCTTCCAATCCTGATTGCTATGAAGAAGTGGTTCAAGGTATGTGAAGCAACTGCTCTTTTCTTTGTTTTGTTTTTAATTAAATATGTTCCAAGAGCGTTTCTTATTAATGTCCTACAAGTGTATATCAGAACAAATGAGAATTATATCGAGTATAAAAGATGGAGAAGAAATCAGCTGGAAGGATCTCAAAGATATGAAATATACATGGCAAGCTGTTCAGGAAACATTACGCATGAATCCTCCAGTTTTTGGAACATTTCGCGAGGCCATCGTTGATATTGATTACAAGGGTTATACAATCCCAAAAGGATGGAAAGTGAGCTGTAGATTTCAAATGAATTTTTAGCCATTCACTTCAATCGTAATAAACTTCTTTTTTTGTTTTTTACCTTCTTGAAATCACAGAACCTAAATCTAGCCTAATGACTTTTGGATGTACGTATGTTGTGAACAGATCTTATGGACAGTTTACAGCACGCATATGAAAGAAGAGTATTTTACTGAGCCAGGAAAATTCAGGCCTTCACGATTCCAAGAGGAAGGCACGCATGTGGATCCTTATACCTTCTTACCATTCGCTGCAGGGCAGCGAGTTTGTCCAGGATGGGAATTTGCAAAGACGGAAATACTACTGTTCGTGCATCATTTTGTTACAACTTTCAGAGGCTACACCGCCATTGACCCAGATGAAAAAGTATCGGTAGACCCGCTCATTGCTCTCCCTGCTAATGGTTTTCCCATCAACCTTTACCCCAGAAGCTAAGCTAGTTGGAGGCAAACACAACGCATTGGCATGTAGTTAAAGGTCTGCCTGAAAATTATTAAAATAGACGTGGTAATAGAACAATAGAAATAGGTATGGTATAGAGATGTTAAATATTGGATTATATCCACAACCAGTCGTAGTTACCTGTGAATCAGGTTTTGTTTTTCGCTTACTGTAAGAAGATATCCATATTTATAATCATATGGAATCACTATTACTGCTTTTAACGTTTGTAACTCTCTATTGCAGTTTTATGGAATCAGTATTATTGCGTTTAAGAGTAACTTTTGTAACCTTCTATTGCAGTACCCTTTCTCTTAAACAAAATTATGGTGAAATTTTTGAGAAAAATTTTAATATATGTATTGATAATAAATAATATAGTGTTATGTAAAGTCGTGTTTTTTTACACATTTTTATAATTATTATCTTATTTTAATTATATGTTTACATGTCTTTATACATTCAGTATTTATGTATGACTTGTATGTCATCTTTCATATTAGTGCTTCAACCTTCATCTATAGCTCTATCATACAACCTTCATCCACTACTACTATAGTAGTATCTCACCCTTTACCACTTTTTTTTTCTTATCTCCTTTATCTAGAACTATTGATCCTACCATTACTTGTCTTAGCAAGCTCACGTTTACACCTATTATTTTTACATCATGTTCCATTAATCTCCTTTTTATCTCTATTCCTCTATACCCTTGACACAAATTATTACCTCATTCACTCTTCTCACATCTCAAGCCTACACAAACCATATTGGTCTTAATCAATCTTTAGTTATCATACACAATTCAATCCTAGAAGCACTAATCCTAAAGATTGATCAAGTAGAAAAGAAAGTGGATCCACATTCTAGTAGACAAGATGATAATGAATTTTTTTATCCTAGTGATACACACTCTTATTTTAGATGTGGCATAACCATTTCTTATGATTTTATGGCACCTTTATTTCCAATTTATGATGGTAAAGGTTATCCCAACACCCATTTGTTCTTTCACATGGATGTATGTATACACTTTCTTTATGAGGATAGAATTTTAACTAATTATTTTCTATGTGCACTTGAATATTATAAAATTTAGTGGTTTTATACAAATCACCAAGGATCTATACATTCGTTTAATTTTATTACAAACATTTTTTGTAAGCAAATCAAAGTTAACATATGTCTTAAAGAAATTACAGCCAATTTTATTAAATTTGTTCAAGGATCTAATGAGCACATAAATTAATACATCATGAGGTTTCAATCAATGTGCTTCAAGTTTATTATGTCATTGCATGATTCAAATATTTTAAATACCTTTAAATCAATGGGCTTAATAAACCAATTCAAGACAATGTGTATTTCAATAACTTTTCTTCTTTTATGAATTTATGTGATCATGTCAAAACTATAGAGTTACTATTAGCATGGAATGAATTTAAATGTGGTTCTTTATATCAAAATTCTTCCTACTCATCTAATTTTTGAAATTCAAACAACTTTTCAAAGCTTGGTGACAAGAAGGAAAAGTGAATCAAATGGATAACATTTTTTCTTTTCCTTTTTTTAGACCATCAAAGCATAAGGAGTTCATTGAACTTGATTAATCAATGTACATTTTTTTTCAAACATTTTTTAGTGAAAATATATTCATCTACCCTCAAATTCATCTATTAGATACTATCTCACCACTACCTAAATAGTATAATGAGAAAAAAATTATAACTATCACCATGTTAGTGGACATCAATGGTTGGAATGTTTAGTTCATAAACATAGTTTACAACATCTCATAAAAATAAAATAATAAAATTAGGAGTTAATGATTATACTACTCATTCCAATATATATATGTGTGTGTGTGGTAACTCATCTTCTAATCAAATTTACCATATAGTTTAACTCCTTGATTCCTTCTATGAATTAGGCCCTTCCTTCTTCTTCTTTACTTTTCTTCTATTCTATTAATTCTTTTGATTTTCTAATTTTTTGATCATTTATTTTCTTACATGGATATCTCCCTTCCTCTAATCTTTGACTCCATAAATTATTTTCTTCTTTCTAGTTATCTTCTTATCTCCTTTAATTTATTCTTCTTGGGTTATTTCCTTCTATTCCTAGGTACTAATTTATTCTTTTCAATTCCTTTGAATAGATAAGCTCTACCCATCCTCATAATTATTATCATTATCTATGTCCTTGTGGTATCTTCTAACATTTTATATCTTAACTTCAAGACTTTTATTAATTTCTTCATTCCCTTTACTGCATTGGAACTCAATAATTCCTTTTATCTTAGTTCCACATATTTCCCCCACTGTTGTATCATTAAGTATCTTTGGGGAAGTTGAATGGATAATATTCTTTATCCCCATTAAAACCATAATTGATTGGCTTTTATTTCTTATAGTCCCTAGCATAATGACCTATCTTTCCATAGTTAATAAAATTTATATCTTCTCTTACTCTTTGTCATCTACCCCTTCATCTTTATTTATATCCATAGAATCCTCCCTTATATCCTCTTGTATAATTATCTTCATATTGATATTGGGAGAGTTACAATATATTTCTCTAGGTACTGGATGATTACAGTATGTATGGGGTATTTTATGGTGACATAGACCTCCTTGTGTTGATAGATAAATAAGCTTAGTTGCAACCACTCTTTCTATGTTTAATGTGAAATGGTTTATAAATTCCTCTACTAAGTAGTTCTTATACCACGGTTCACAATTAATGCACTTGTGCACCTCTATAAAAAAATTGTCCAATAATCATCAATTATCACTATCATGGTCCTCCCAATCTTGGGTGATATCACATAATGCTCTTTTTTCCCTTTTTCATTCATGTATTTATCTCTCTCTCAATGTTGTTGCTATATAGTTACCTTATATAACTAAACATTCTTTTATTATGTAGCCTTGATTACAACAAAAAATGTACCAAACTCTTACTTTTCTCTCATATCTATGTGGGGATGCACCTCTACCCTTTCCCTTGGCCAAAATTTCCCACTTCAATCTTAGTTATGCTAGTTAATATTATATTTTTTCTATTTTCCATATGACTCTTATTTCCCATTCTCTCTCCTCTAGGACTAAGCTTCAGAGCTCTAGATACTATTATCATTTTTCTATAATGGTCACAAATAGCTTCCCATCAAATACAAATATTATTTAGGGATCCAATCTTGATACAATTCATTGCATTGTTTTCTTTTTTTTAAGAGACTGATATTTTCTTCTTAGTACACTCATTAAGTCCCTAGCCATAGTCTTTGACCTCCTCTCCTTTCTCCTAAATCATATCCCTTTAATTGATTACACTTTCAGTAGGTTCTCAAGGGAATTGAAAGTCATTCAAGAACTCTTTGTTCAAATCTTCCCAATCTTTTTCATGGTTAGTACTTACCTTTATAGAAAATCAAAGTGCATTTTCTCTTAGGGTTCCAAAAAAATAATATAACTAAGTCTAATTTTATCTATGTCAAATCTCTTCACTGTAGATCATAGAATACAAAAAAAAATGTGCATCATTTATAGCCTTCCCAAATAAGGAAATATTAATTTCATTATTATTACTCATAGTGGGATTTGGTGGACATATTTTATACTACTATTTTCCCAATTTATACAATTGATACCTCCTTTTTTTAATCCATTTAATTTTTAGAGTCTTGCTTCCTTTAAATTATATCTTTCACCTTCCCTTTTTCTATCTCTTGTTGATGTTGTAGCTTCGAGCTACATACTTCTACCTTGAATCTTAGACAATAAATTCATATAGCCTAACGGCTATTCATTTATTGCAGTGAAGAGGCACTTCACTTATAATATTTAATTATTGAGAATAATTAAATGGGCAGACTTATAATATGTAATTATTATGTGTAATTAAATGGGCCGACTTCATTAAAGAAATAATATTTCTTTAATATTTTTATGATGCCAACCTTCTTGAAGAGTCACCTTATTTTGTATAAATACAAGGTGATGATATCCCATTTGATCATCAAGTTCATTTATCATATTCACACTCCTTGAAGAAGTTCGCACTTGGGCAGTAGGTCATTATCTTGAGCAGCAGACCATTATTGAGCAGCAGATCATTATATTGAGCAGCAGATCATTATCTTGAGCAGTAGATCATCATCTTGAGCAGCAGATCATCATATTGTTGCAGCGAATATATTTCAAGGAAAAATATACTCTTTTTGTATTTTTGCATCTTGGAGAGGTGCTATTATTCATTGTATCAAATTTGGCCTTGTGTTGGGCCTGATTTGTAAGCAGATTTTTGCTCTTATTCTATAATATATAAGCGATATATTTGTTGGGTTTTTTTCCCTCGAGTTGGAGGTTTTTCCTAGGGTATCTTGTGGTGTTCATTATCTTATGTGTTGCATTTTCAGATTGCTTTCATT
Source organism: Sequoiadendron giganteum (assembly GCA_007115665.2). Lineage (NCBI taxonomy): Eukaryota > Viridiplantae > Streptophyta > Pinopsida > Cupressales > Cupressaceae > Sequoiadendron > Sequoiadendron giganteum. Next base: position 357,945,885 of record CM021110.1, on the reverse strand, counting down.
TCTGATCCTAAAACTAACATGGTATCAGAGCGGGTTTAGTTTAGATTTGATCAGATTTGTCCAAGCAATTCTAGCAGATTCAAATGTAGACCTTGAGACGAACTTCATCATATTGACTGCGAGTAGTATTTAGAAGGCTTCTAAGGTTTTCATTCCTTGACATGTTAGAAGGCTTCAGGTGTCTTGGCCTAAGTTTTTATGATGGTGTATCTTTGTGTTTATCCTTCCTTTGGCGAACCATTATGAACGCTTTGAGAGCGGTTAATTTAAAGACTATTGGGAGAAAAAGGATAATACTGGTAATCGCTTGGATTAAATGTTGGAGGTTGCATAAGGTTGTTGCTTCAGATCAAAGTTAGATGGGAGGCAGGAAAGGACAAATCGTCATATAAGGTGGTGTTTGAGGAATCGCAGTTAATAAAAGATTTGGAAGCTCTATAAAAATCACATCGACAACTGTCCAAGCTTAGATATGGAGAGTCATGAGACATCATGATTGGAATTATATTAGTCCAGACCTTCAGTGCTACTAGAAGCGGCATCTCAGAGTAAAGTGCAACACTATTAATTATCGTGGGGTTGGAAAAACCTTTTGTTGAAACTGCATGTGAAGCTATGTGCTCGAATAATACAATACTATTATGGCGTGAGGTTGATATGGCCTAGTATTCTTTTGCAAGAGCTTCATATGTATACATTCATCAAGCGTGCCTAATTATAGTCATCAAGATGTTATCCAAACTTGGGGTTGGGTCTTCATTATCAGCTGATATGAAACCAAGATGAGGGTAAATTGATGGCAACATTGAGTGAAGGTGGCAGAGATGAGACTCAGCTATAGATCTAGCTCAATGGTGTACCGACAACAAAAGATAAGTATTTTATTATTGTTTATATTTTTAAAATCTGGGATGAAATTCAATCTGCTAAGTTGTGCAGATTTGATGTCACTTATTTAATTATGTGTGTAGTAAAGATCATGCCTTCTCTTGAATAGTGATCTCTGGGATGAGATCCTTTGGAGTCACCTTTCATTCATTGTGAGATGCTAGTTGTGAAAAATATATGAGTGTGACTCAGAGATGATAAGAGAACTGCAATTTCGTTGTGATTGGATGGTCACATTGATACCATTCTCTATGTGCATGGACTATGATGGTGCCTTGAGGGACCAAATTCTATGTTAAATATGTTGGTTGCATAATGTGTTTGAGATATCTGAGTTGAGCATATTGTCTCTTGTTGTGCTAAGATTAGCTCTTTTGAGAGGAGTAAAAGATGGAAGAAAGATATATCATAATCAATAAAGATAAGTTCTATTACTTCTTTATTTTTGACCTTTTGATATTTGCTACATATTTCACTTATAGTTTGATTCTTATATAAACTATTATTATTATTATTATTAATCCTTTAAAATAAAGAAGTTAGATCGAGAAGCAAATGTATGGTGAATGAATAATGTTCATGAATTTCTTATGTAGTTATTAATTCATGCCATAAAATTGAGATAGTAAATCATGTACACTTCTAGCATTGGTATGTCTCTTCAGAATAGTTTAGTTCTATAAACTATTAGTAATCTCTCCTTAATGTCTTCAGGACAGCCCAAGAAGCGTAAGAGATTGCCTTCAAGAGAAGAAGAGTTTGATGCATCTTGTAGGCTAAAGCATGGAGACATAGCTTGCAACCATGGGACTGAGTTGGTGGTTGAAGACATCTCTTGAAAAGGAAGAACCTATTCAGGTTGTCATTATGATCAATCTTTTTGAAGAGGAGGAACTAGCCTTCAGAGGGAGTTTTGTGACTCACGGAGAAGAAGTGAAGGTTGCAATATTGCAAGGCCTGATGCTAAATCCTTGAAGATCCTCTTTAGTAGTTGAGATCAAAATTGCTCAAGACAGTCAACCTAGATTTAACATTGGTAGCTCCGCAAACCTATTCAAAATAGAGTGATCTGGGATGAGGTTGAAGAGGACAACCTTCAATCTCTATAGAGGTGTGCGTTGGAAACCATTTCTCTAAGGCAAGTGTTGCAGATAATCTTGGACAAAGAGGTTAGAAGGTTGATGCAAGTACTTGAATTTTCAAAGGGAGCCTACTGAACCTAAAGAAGATGGTGATCTAGTTAATTTATTTCTTACTGGAGAAGATCGCCTCATTATCAAAATCAATCTGAATGAGTTAGCTTCTGAATTGAAATGAAGGATCTTAAGTTCATGCATTACTTCCTTGGTTTAGAAGTATGGAAGAGGCCTATTGAGATCATTCTAAGTCAAGGGAAGTATATAATAGACATCTTGAAGAGATTTGGTATGATGGATTGCAAATCTATGTCTACACCATTGGAAACTAATTTGAAGAAGTTAAGTGAGTCTACAACTAGTTCAGATCTGGTGGATCCTACTATGTACAGGTAGTTGATTGGATCATTGATGTATCTAGTCAATACTAGACCAGATATTTTACATGAGTACACTTAGTCAGTTCATGTGTGAACCAAGGCAAATACACCTAGTTGCAGCAAAGCATATCCTGAGATACTTGTGTGGCATAGTTGGGTATGGCTTGAGATATTCTTCTGGTGTGGACTTGAAGCTGCATGGCTATACTATTTTTGATTCGGTAGGATGTGTTGTTGATTGGAAGAGTACCTCTAGATGTTGTTTTAGTTTGGGCTCTGCGATGATCTCCTGATGTAGCAGGAAGCAGTCTTCAGTGGCACTGAGCACTACAGAGGCCAAGTACATTACAACATGTGTGATAGCTCGAGAAGTAGTGTGGCTTTGGAAGCTCCTTGTAGGATTATTTGGACAATCATTGGAGCTGACTATCATCCATTGTGATAATCAAAGTTGTGTGAAGCTTTCTGTCAATCCAATGTTTCATGACAGAACCAAACATATTGAGATCAAATACCACTATATCAAAGATATGGTATTGAGGAAAGCAATCCAATTGAAGTATATTAGAACTAATGGGAAGATGACATACATTCTCACCAAGCCCCTCTCCAGATTAAAGATTTTTTACTTTCGAGAAAAGCTTGGTATTGTGGAGAATAAATCCCTAGCTGAGAGAGAGACTTGGCTTCAGTGATCTTCTATGATTTGCTTTAATGCATCTTTCTCTATTAGAGAAATTTGAGGTAAAATCCCTTGTTTCCACCCTCTGGGAGTAGCCATGGTGGATGTCATGTGTATGACTCCATGACAACATCATGTGAGAGATTATGTGATGGTTTTCTTGTACTTGTGTTTATTCACCCTCTAGGAGTAGCCATGGTGAATGTCACGATGAGGTGATGACATCACGTTGAGTGATGGGCACTTGTGCACATGTACCGTACATGGGAGTACCATGATGGTTGATATCACGATGAGGTGATATGCTCTTTTCCACATATGGGAGTAGCCATGGTGGTTGACATCACGATGAGGTGATATGACTTGTACAGCTGGAAGTATTCCTCCCTAGAGCTAAGAGGGAGTGTTGATGTTATAGCTTCGGGCTACATACTTCTGCCTTGAATGTTAGACAATAAATTCATATAGCCTAATGGCTATTCATTTATTGCAATGAAGAGGCACTTCACTTATAATATTTAATTATTGAGAATAATTAAATGTGCCAACTTATAATATTTAATTATTGTGTATAATTAAATGGGCTGACTTCATTAAAGAAATAATATTTCTTTAATATTTATATGAGGTTGAACTTCTTGAAGAGATGCCTTATTTTGTATAAATACAAGGTGATGATCTCCCATTTGATCATCAAGTTCATTTATCATATTCACACTCCTTGAAGAAGTTTGCACTTGGGCAACAAGTCATCATCTTGAGCAGCAGACCATTATTGAGTAGCAGATTATTATATTGAGCAACAGATCATTATCTTGAGCAGCATATCATCATCTTGAGCATCAGATCATCATATTGTTGCAGCGAATATATTTCAAGGAAAAATATATTCTTTCTATATCTTTGCATCTAGGAGAGGTGCTATTATTCATCGTATCAAATTCGGCCTTGTGTTGGGCCTGAGTTGTAAGCAGATTTCTGCTCTTATTCCAAAATATATAAGCGATATATTTGTTGGGTTTTTCCCCTCGATTTGGAGGGTTTTCCCAAGGTATCTTGTGGTGTTCATTGTCTTATGTGTTGCATTTTCTGATTGCTTTCATTTTTTATCCTAAAACTAACATCTCTTACCCTACATTTCTCTCTTTTCTTAGTTCTTTTCACTTTGATGTTTTATTTTCCCTTTTATTTGACTAAATTTCTCTTCTAACCTCTATTTATTGTGAATTCTATCTCAAAATAATATTTTATAATAATCTCTCACTACTTCTTTCTCTCTTTCTATCTTTAATCTTACTTCAAAAAAAAATTAATTTCCTAACTATCCATACCTCCACTCAAACTATTCCTATTTTTCCAAAATTTCATAGGGGATGATGCATGGTCTAGGGTTCTACTTCTTCCTGGTGGCACCAAATTTTTCAAAATTTGAAGTGCCCATGTTGAAAAAAAATTATTTGCATGCTCAGAAGTGCACTTGATAAATCTGCCTAACTAACCTACTTTGGAAGGTCATAATTCGGAACCAACTGATTTTCGAGCCAAACCCCTTAGTGGACACACTTAGTTGACATATGTGAATATGAATGTTAGTTTTCAGCTCCCCATGATGAGTTTTGGCAGTGTTTTAAAAAGCGAAGTTGGAGGGTTCTGGCACTATTTTGTTGTTTGAGAATTGTCAGTTCTATGAAGTGGCCTCCCGTTTGAGCTTATATTTCACAAATTGATGATTTTCATGACAAAAAGATTGGTTCCCTACATTATCCCCACATTCATATACTCCCATGTCTAATATCAGAGCTTCATGATATGATTTGCTATTTTTTTGAGATCAAAAGCAAATGCAGTTTGTTCTAATTTTACATCTACATTTCTCACAATGTTTCAAGGTGGTCAACTTTCACCCCTAATATCTCGCTAAGAATGATGATTGAAGCAAAGAACTCTTGCACACTTACTCACTAGACCTAAATGAGCTTGTGTTTCTAGTGGCGGCTCCCTAGAAGTTGATTTGGTATTTTTTTCAAAGTGGTGACTTGGTGAGCCCTGATTGGTTCTAAACATGTGCAGTTGCAGAAATGTCTGATTGAGAAACTTTGTTGATTAATATCTTGCATCTTGAGATTTATTTTTCTAAACCATCTATTGCACTAAATTCTTGGTTCAAATATCTACATGTCTATGGATTTTCACAGCTTCAGGGGGTCGTTTGATTAGTTATCCAGGGTGATTCGAGAGGCCACTGGTCATGTTTTGATCTTGGGCAAATTTGCTAGAAAACGTATTTTAATGACAACCTAGTTCATTTTTCACCTCATATGCATTCAGAGGTAGCCTCAAAACAATTTGAGATAAAAATTTGTTTGAAAACAAACAAAAAATTTAGTCAGGCCCACAAGGGAACCCAACATGTGTCACACAATTATTGTGGCAAGCATGGTATTACGGGTGAAGTCTTTGTAAGTTCCAAGATAGAGAGCTTAGTTACTTCAAGGAGTCACTTAAGCATGGTATTTGCAATTCTTTGTCCCGTTGGGACTATCTTGTATATTCCAAGAAGGATTGTTAACACAAGGACCAAGAAGCATTCAAAATTTTCATCATCTCCCCAAAATTGAATAGTTTCTACCATATCAAATAAGATACTACATTTGACATCATTTTCAAGTAACTTCAATTTTAATCAGGGAGAGAGACATTCTAACATAGGACATGGTTCAATATTACAAGGATTTTTAGCATGAGTTATAAATAGTGGTATAATTGGTGAATAAACATCATCAAATGTAGCGTATTTGGTGCTCACAAATTACTTATCTCGCTTTGATGTCATGGAAATATAATTGCAAGGAGAAGAGGGTGTAAGAAATGCCCTAATCTATTGGGAACCCATAATTCATTACGATGACACACCTGTTGGAAAGAGACCGAATTCATGTGGAGGGATTTGATTGCTTCATTGCTCATTTGAAGGGCATGCTTGAAGTGGGGAAGCTACAAATGTAGAGTTGTTTGAGAGTATGATGAAATATTGAGCCTGTGCATCTCTTTGCTAGTTGGGCGCCATCAGAAAATCAAGAGAAATATCTCAAAAATCACGGATTCTTGTCATGGTTATGTGTGGGGTAGTGTTGCTATAGTTGTAGAAAGGGATTTTTGGCAACAAAAATCTTTGAGAATGCTTGGCGTTGGAGCAGGGTACGAACATCTACTAAAGCATAGAGAATGGCGAAACTCCTTCATCTAGAATGGAGGTAGGTCTTTGATGCCATCAAAGTCATGGTAAATTTTGATGATCGGTTGCATTACAAAGATTTTCGAGCTTCCCATTTTAGAGGCAAAACATATTAATGATGCTCTTCAAGCAGTGAATACACTCCTGTGTTTGTTGGGTGACATTTCCCAGTGTCGTGATTGTCAAGAGAATCTGCAACGAGAAATTAGGGTAGAGTAGGGTCATCGACGGCAAGAAGAAAATGGAAAACATGGCTAAATCCTCGCCCTAGCCTACTAGCCCCACACTATTAAAATAATATTTTCTTAGAGGTTGCAGGGTGTGCAAGGTGTGAAAAAAGAAAGCTTGTGGGACCTGTGGGAATTTCAAAGGGGCTAAATCTAAAAATTTATTTTGAAGCCTGATAAAATTATTAAAAGACCTCTACAAAATAAAAATCAAACATGCTTGCACATGGGAGAAGTTTTAAGTGAGCTCAGTGAAAATTAAAGGATGCAAAACATTTAAAATCTAAACTACATAGTGCATGGGCAATTATTTTTAATAGGCCCATGTTAAATATTCATAAGCTTTTATTATTTAAAAGCAATGTTTTTAAATATGGAGTGAAATATATGGGTATGGGTAAAGTATTTTACCTAGTGAATGTTTAAAATCCTTCTTAGGAAGGGAAAACATTTTAAATGTAAAATGAGAAGTGAAAGGGCATGGGTGGAATTTTATCCAGCCCGGTACACAATTAAAGCATCCATAATAAAAGTTAAAAATTATTTGTGATGAGGAAAACAAATAAAGGGGGTAAAGAGCTTTCGCCAGCAAAATATATTTTCTTTGTTGGGTGAAGGCAATGGATAAGTGTAGCAAAGTGGAAGGGAAAAGTGAAAAGCTTTCACGAGAAGCTAAATGTTTTCATGGTTGGGTAAATGAAAAATGGATGAGCAAATTAAAGGTTATTTTTTGTTGTAGGGCAAATGAAGAGGTGAAGGGCAAAAGCTTTTACAAATGAAGAGAATATTGACAGCCCAGGTAATTGTAGGTGAAATTTGTTTTGAAATAAAATGTAACTGTAATTGAGTTAGTTACTTATTGCTCTCTTGTTCTATAAAAGGGTTTTCATGGCTCATTACAAGGGTTCCATTCTAGAGTCCTAAATTGGTCCAGGTGAATAGCTAAGAAGCATATTGTAAAAACAGTTATAATTAGAATAGTAAATTGTCTTCGATTTGAATCATGTTTATAATGATCTTAAAATGGTTTTACAAAAGCCACAGATTATGAGAGAAAATCTTAATTCTGAAATGTATACTCTCCTCTGTAATTTTCTTGCAGATTATGAATGAAAGGGTTAAGGATCTTTTTGTTTGTCTTCGGTTGTTTTAATTGAATTTTTGGGTTTATTTTAGTTTTCATTCAAAGAATTGATTAAATGCTTAAATGAAGTGACAGGTTTGTGAGGAAAGAGCACAGGATTTGGTAAGAAGTTATGTTTTAGATGCAGTGAGTTGAATACTACAAAGTAGTATGACAATAGTCCACCAATTTTTGAGATAAATGGCTATTGTATTACTAGTTTATGTAAATTTGACTCCATTATCCCAATTGATGAAGCATTGACCTCTACATTAGGTTATTTTAAAGATATTTGAGTTATTGATGTGTCTAGCTAGGGATTCAGAATGAGAGTGAAAATCATTTAAAACTTTCAATTATAATGTATGAATCTGAAGTCCCACTTAATTCCTAGCAATAGGTAGTTATTTACTTAAAGGTCAACCAAACCTTTGATGAATAATGTCTATTTTCACTTAGTAGGAATGGATCTGTGTATAGAAGTGATATCCATCATATGAATACCACAAGAACATGATAAGAAACACCCTCCTAGGTCACACAAAGCCTGAAGAGCAGGAGTAAAGGCCTTAGAATCTTTACTCATTTTTTGGCCACTAACTTTGATGATTCTTGAGTATAAACGTTTTACCTTTTAGAGAATTTCAGGGTTCAACTGGTAAAAACACCAACAAATTGGTGAATCCGCTGAGGAGAAATTTGAATCTCCAGTTGTAGACTGTTTTATCATAGAGTCAATAATTTGGTGAGTCTAAACATTTGGTTCAGATATTGAGAAGTTTTCAAACTTGGAAGTGATTTTGTTGTAGCAGATTTCAAAGAATTTATGTGTGACTTTGTTGTTGGAGAAGACCCGAAAAGAAATTAATCTTTGCAAGAGCTTCATATTGCTTGAATTTTAGTCCTCTATGAAGAGAGGTGGCGACTTTGTCTAAGAACCTGTTGAAGATGTGAAGAAATTTTCAGATCTATAAAGATTTTCAGTCAAGAAGAATAATTTGTAGTAGCTACAACATATCCAAGTATTTCTCATTTTCTAGTTTTCAAGAAAGATAAGTATGTATATGAAAACCACACTTGAAGTTCTAGAAAACTTTGGTTCCCTTATTTAGTGAAATTGAGCACTGCAATCAAGGGATATTTGAATTGAATAATTGTAGAGGGAACAAATCCATTTGCAAATATGTATTATTGTCCTAGTTATCCCTCTACAAGTTGTAATGTCATACCTAAGGCACGTCCATGTCCCCAAAGAAAGGTGTTTGCAAGTGAAATATATGACCCTCTAGATTTCAATAAAATCTAGGGTTACCCACATTCTGTCCCAAGAAGATTAATGAATATTTGACTAAGTTTAGAGGATATTTTGAAGAATCGACATTAAGACATGTACAAGGTTTTCTTGATATGATGGAATATTGTCAAATAAAAGATGAGGATGCTATCATGAAGTTTTTTGTAAGAAATTTAGAAGATATTGTTGAATGTTGGTTTATTTGTTTTCCAATGCATGCTATCGATTCATGGCATAAGCTCAAAATACACTTCCTTGATTATTTTGAAGAAGAGTCAATAGTGAATGATGAATGCTTGTCTGAAGAAAGAAGTCTGCATACCCAAGAGGAATATAATGAGAAATCTAAAAACAAGGTTGAGTCCATATCATATATTAATGCATTATGTGATATGAAAAGATTTAAAGATGAATCCCCTTATGCCTTTCATGATAGATTCATGAAATTTTTGCTTGATATACCAAAATCAAAAAGACCTGATGAATCATTTTGCATCAAATTATTCTATGTGAATTGTGAGCTAGGTTGGAGTACTATGTCAGCTCACTTGAAGCCCCCTAGCCTTAAATTCTTATATCAATGGCTTTCAATGATTGAAGAAATGATAGATAAATATGGAAGTAATCTCCTAACTCAATTATGTGATGGTATTTTTTCAAGACTTAGTGTAATGGGTGATGATGGTATAATAGAAGACAAGGATAATGCATCATTTTGTGATGAGGATGTTGTTTTTTAACAACCTACAAAAGAAATGTACCCAAATGAAGATTATAGCCATGATGGTCATGTTGAGATAAATGAAATATGTGAAGTTTCTTCTATTTGCTCTAAAAATGCAAAAATAGAGAGCAAATTTTCTGTAGAAAATGAAGCCTACAATGATGCAAATGATAATGAAAGTATTTTCTCATCTATGGACTTTGAATATACAATTGAAGATCATGTTGATTCTGAGGTTTCATGTCTTCATGATGAGAAAAATGGTGTTGTAGATGGAGGTTTCCAGCCAGCTGAAAAGCATTCTTGTCTGGGTGATCAAGATGATTATGATTCTGTTTGCAACCCTGGTGGTTGTGAATCCTTTCAAGAGAAGGAAGTAGAGTTGATTTCTTCAAGTGAAGAGTGCTTCAACAAGGAAAATGATAACAACATTTTTGAAGCCTCACTAAATTGTATGATGATGGATATGAATTGGGTATTCTTTTTGAAGAAGTATGTAATCAACAATATTATGATGCACTTGGTCATACTAATCTTACAAGTATTAAATGTAGCATTGATGCAAGCATTCATGATGAGACAAAGGAGCTTGCTGATTTGAGATTTTTTTTTGAGAATGTCAGTGTATCAACTGCAAATGACAAGGTATGCAATAAGTTTCAGTCATAGCAATCATCTATAAGTGGTTACAATGAAGAAACCATTGATGGCTTTCAGTTTGACATTGAAGAAGGTAGGCATGTTGATTGTTGTAGCAGTATGAATGGAGGAGGTATGTATGCAACAGGTTCATTGTATGAATCATCTCAAGTAGTTGATTGTGCTCGGAGCATGCATATGTTGATAATGATAAACTAAGAACTCCGATTTTGTTTGATGCTTTACCTTCTTCTACTTCTTTTGTTGACTTCGAAGTTATCATTGAATGTTTGCATGAGGGTAGTATTGGTGTAGTTGTACATGATAGTGGAAATGTAGAGATAAATGCTAGTACAACTAATGACATTTTCTGTTATGAGTTTTCACATGAAGAACGTGATTGTGTCTATCACATAGATGCATATGAGAACCTTTTTTCTAGATTTGCAACTCATAGTTCTTCTCATGAGCAGTATGCTTCAGATTTTCATGTTGGGGAAGCAAGAGGTAATGTTTCAAATGTGATTCTCTTCGCAATGGTGAATGTGTTTTTGACACTCACTATGATGAGTTCGTTGCAAATGAAAGTTATGAGTCCTATGAACCTGTATTTGAAGCTTCTTTTTGTGATAACAGATTGAATGATGATAAGCTTGTCTATGAACATGAAGTGGAGAACATTGTTTGGGATGTTGATACATCTTCTGAGTGCTATAATTTTAGTGTGGACAATGGACATGTGGATGCTGACAAGTCTTGTTTTAAGGACATTGAGACATATGGTAATATGATTGAGTTGTGTTATTGGGATAATGAAAAAATCACCTGTGATGCAATCCAATTGAAAGTTACAAATGAGTGAGCATTCTTTGCTCAAAACACATGAGGAGTGCACATTGTTTTTGAGGCATGAAATTCCCTCTGAGCATAATCAATATGAGTTGTTTAATAAATGTGATAAGATAGTGTTTTTATGTGGTCTTAATCATTATTCCCATATATTTCCACTTGATACAAAATCAAAAAATGAAGAGAGTGGCAGTGATGTGGCATATGCGATTTGGTTGCCATGTGACAATGAAGCCAGACAGAGAGCAAGTTTCCACTTATTCAATGGCAGCCTGATACTTGTTTTTTGCAGAAATGTGGTCACTCATGTTGTTGTGGTGTGACAGAGACAAGCATGGGTTAAGGGAGATTGGATCCTTTAATATATCCGTGTTTGACAGGGGTAAAAATTCACTCCCCTTTTTCAATTGGTGGCTTGGGGTCACCAAGTGAGGTTAAAAAAGAGGTTGATTAAAGGAGTAGTTTGAGAGCACCTGATGGACTCGGTATTTGGTCTACTCCCTAGAGATTTGGATTCTTGTTATGCCCATAGTGTGAATACATCCCCAATTGGAGCCACTGGTGGCACCTTCAAATTTTGCAAAATTTGAAGTGCCCATGTTGAAAATTTTGCCTTTGCACGCTCAGAAGTGCACTTGAAAAATCAGCCTAAGTGACCTACTTTGGAAGGTCATAATTCAGAGCCAGTTGATTTTCAAGCCAAATGCCTTGGTGGACATGCTCAGTTGCCATATGTGAATATGCATATCATTTTTCAGCTCCCCATGATGAGTTTTGATAGTGTTTTAAAAAGCGAAGCTAGAGGGTTTTGGCACTGTTTTGCTGTTTGAGAACTATCAATTCTACAAAGTGGCCTCCCGTTCAAGATTATATTTCATAAATGGATGATTTTCATGACAAATAGATTGGTTTCTTGCATTCTCTCCACATTCATATACTCCCATATCCGATTTCAGAGCTTCATGATCGGATTTGCTATTTTTACGAGATCAAAAGCAAATGCAGTTTGTTCTGATTTTACATTTACATTTCTAACAATGTTTCAAGGTAGTCGAATTTCACCCCTAATATCTCACTAAGAATGATGATTGAAGAAAATCCCTCTTGCACGCTTACTCACTGGACCTAAATGAGCTTGTGTTTCCAGTGGTGGCTCCCCAAAAGTTGATTTGGTATTTTTTTTGAAGCAGTGACTTGGTGAGCCCTGGTTGGTTCTAAACAAGTGCAGTTGTAGAAATGTTTGATTGAGCAACTTTGTCGATTAATATCTTGCACCTTGAGATTTATTTTTCTAAACCGTCTATTGCACTGAATTCTCGGTTCAAATGTCTACATGCCTATGGATTTTCACAGCTTCATGGGGCCATTTGATTGGTTTTCCAAGGCGATTCCAAAGGCCACTGGTCTTGTTTTGATCATTGTGCAAATTTGCTAGAAAACATATTTTAATGACAACCCAATTCATTTCTTCACCTCAGATGCATTCAAAGGTAGTCTCAAACCAATTTGAGATAAAACTTGTTTGAAAACAAAAAATATATTTTATTCAGGCCCATAAGGGAACCCGACATGTGAGACAATTATTGTAGTAGGCATGGTCTCAGGGGTGAAGTCTTTGTAAGTTCGAAGATAGAGCTTAGTTACTTCAAGGAGTCACTTAAGCATGGTATCTACAATTATTTATCTCATGGGGAGTATCTTGTATATTCCAAGAAGGATTGTTAACACAAGGACCAAAAATCATTCAAAAATTTCATCATCTCCCCAAAATTATATAGTTTTTGCCATATCAAATAAGACACTACATTTGAGATCATTTTCAAGTAACTTCAATTTTAATCAGGGAGAGAGACATTCTAACATAGGACATGGTTCAATATTACAAGGATTTTCAGCATAAGTTGCGAACAGTGGTATGATTGGTGAATGAACATCATCAAATGCAGCGCATTCAACACTCACAAATTACTTGTCTCACTTTGATTTCATGGAAAAATAATTGCAGAGAGAAGAGAGTATAAGAAATGCCCTAATCTGTTGGGAACTTGGGATTCATTACGATGACACACCTATTAGAAAGAGACTGAATTCATGTGGAGGGATTTGATTGCTTCATTGCTCATTCGAAGGGCACGCTTGAAGTGGAGAAGCTGCAAATGTAGAGTTGTTTGAGAGATGAAATATTGAACTTGCACATCTCTTTGCTAATTGGGCACCATCATAAAATCAAGAGAAATGTCTCACAAATCACGGATTCTTGTCATGGCTATGTATGGGGTATTGTTGCTACAGTTGTGGAAAGGGATTGTTGGCAACAAAAATCTTTGAGAATGTTAGGCTTTGGAGCAAGGTATGAACATCCACCAAAGCATAGAGAATGGTGGGAGTCATTCATCTAGAATGGAGGCAGGTCTTTGATGCCATCAAAGTCATGGTAAATGTTGATGATCGGCTACATTACAGAGATTTTTGAGCTTCCCATTTTAGAGGCAAAACGTATTAATGATGCTCTTCAAGCAGTGAATACACTCCTACATTTGTTGGGTGACATTTCTTGGTGCCGCCATTGTCAAGAGAATCTGCAATGATATATTAGGGCAGAGCAGGGGTATCGACGACAAGAATAAAATGGGAAACATGGCTAAATCCTTGCCCCAGCCCGCTAGCCCCACACTATTAAAATAATATTTTCTTGGAGGTTGCGGGGTGCGCGTGGTGTGAAGAAAGAAAGCTTGTGGGACCTGTGGGAACTTCAAAGGGGCTAAATCTAAAATTTTATTTTGAAGCCTGATAAAATTATTAGAAGACCTCTACCAAATAAAAATTAAAGATGCTTGAATGGGAAAAAATTTAAGTGGGCCCAGTGAAAATTAAAGGATGCAAAACATTTAAAATTTAAACTACACAGTGCATGGACAATTATTTTTAATAGGCTCATGTTAAATATTCATAAGCTTTTATTATTTAAAAGCAATGCTTTTAAATATGGAGTGAAATATATGGGTATGGGTAAAGTATTTTAACTAGTGAATGTTTAAAATCCTTCTTAGGAAGGGAAAACATTTTAAATGTAAAATGAGAAGTGAAAGCCTGGCACAGGTGGAATTTTATGCAAACTAATACATAATTAAAGCCTCCATAATAAAAGTTAAAAAAAAAATTGCTGAGGAAAACAAATAAAGGAGGTAAAGAGCTTTCACCAGCAAAATATATTTTCTTTGTGGGGTGAAGGCAATGGATAAGTGCAACAAAGTAGAAGGGCAAAGTGACAAACTTTCACGAGAAGTTGAATGTTTTCATGGCTAGGTAAATGGGAAATGGATGAGCAGATTAAAGGTTATTTTTTACTACAAGGAAAATGAAGAGGTGAAGGGTAAAAGATTTTACAGATGAAGAGAATATTGACAGCCTGGGTAAATGTAGGTAAAATTCATTTTGAAATGAAATGTAACTGTAATTGAGCTAGTTGCTTGTTGCTCCCTTGTTCTATAAAATTGATTTCATGGCTTATTACAGGGGTTCCATTATAGAGTCCTAAATTGGTCCATGTGAATAGCTAAGAAGCATATTGTAAAAAAATTAATAATTAGAACAGTAGATTGTCTTGGGTTCAAATCATGTTTGTAATGATCTTAAAATGGTTTTACATAAGCCACAGATTATGAGTGCAAATCTTGATTCTGAAATGTATACTCTCCTTTGTAATTTTCTTGCAGATTATGAATGAAAGGGTTAAGGATCTTTTTGTTGGTCTTCAGTTGTTTTAATTGAATGTGTGGGTTTTTTTTAGCTTTAATTCAAAACATTGATTAAATGCTTAAATGAGGTCACAAGTTTGTGAGGAAAGAGCACAAGATTTGGTAAGAAGTTATGTTTTAGATGCGGTGAGTTGATTACTGCAAAGTAGTATGACAATAGTCTACCAATTTCTGAGATAAATGGTTAATGTATTACTGGTTGTTGCAAATTTGACTCTGTTATCCCAATTGATGAAGCATTAGTCTCTACATTAGGTTATTTTAAAGATATTTGAGTTAGTGATGTGCCTGGCTAGGGATTCAAAATGAGAGTGAAAATCATTTAAAACTTTCAATTATAATGTATGAATCTGAAGTCCCACTTAATTCCTAGCAATAGGTAGTTATTTGCTTAAAGGTCAGCCAAATCTTTGATGAATAATGTCTATTTGCACTTAGTAGGAATGGATTTGTGTATAGAAGTGTTATCCACCATATGAATACTACAAACACGATAAGGAACACCCTCCTAGGTCTCACAGAGCTTGAAGAGCAGGAGTAAAGGCCTTAGAATCTTTACTCGTTTGTTGGCCACTAACTTTGATGATTCTTGAGTATAAAGGTTGGTTACCTTTTAGAAAATTTCAGGGTTTAGCTAGAAAAAACACCAACACTTCACTTGGTAATTTTACAAATAAGTTTGTATCTCATGATAATAATTCATTATTTATTAACTCATCAAATACTTCTTACATTACTAGTTTCTTCTCCCTTCTTACTTCCTTCAACTATCTCTTTCAATATTTATTCCATTTCTCTAAATTTTAATCTCTTCATGTTGACTCCTTCTTTTGTGTTGATGTTCCTACTAATTCCATTGTTTCATCAAGAAATATTGGTTGTTGGGTCATGAATAAAGAATAAGAGCTTATCATGTACTTCTTGAATCCTTATATTATAGTAAACAATACATTGTTCCTTGTTAGAATTTTTCGTCATCATAATTTACTGGGTAATTAATTGTATTGATGGATTATCTTCCCTAATCTTAAGCTTGACCCTATCTATTATCTTTGTAGTATCTCTATGAATGATTCCAATTCTCTCCTACTCTCTAGGTTTTCAAAATTCCTTACCTAATTTTCTCATGTTTTTATATTCTTTCTTACATATTTAGTCAATTTAATGAACCATTTTGGTTCTTTTTAATTTGGTTAATATCATGTCATTAGATGATAAAACAATTTCAACTTATTTACTATTACTCTCTACCAAAACCCCTCTAGCATGTTCTTCCTTATTCACCAACACTTCTTCATGCATTTTTTTCTCTTTTCACAATTGTTTTCCATATCCATCCTCACTTTCTTTCTTTTTCCTCATTAATTTTTCCTCTTCTTTTTCTTTCTCTTCTTGGGTTTTGTTTCCATCATCCTTCAACCACATATCCATCTTGGTGACTATCTCTCTATTTCTCTTGTTATCATATTGTTCTATATTAATCTTTCATCAACATAGATTCCTCTTTTTATCTTATATAAACCATTGTATTTGGTTTGAATTTTTAGCCACATCTATTTAAGATCACCTTCATTTTCTTATGACATCCCATAGATTTTTAGTCCCCGAGGGTTGGGTCCTAATATGTACTACCATGCTACTCCATTTTTTTATTTTTTTCTTGTAACCTTTCTTTAGTGAGTCTCTATTTGTGCTACCATAATGTTTTTTTGTGTTTGGTACCTCTCCCCTAAACAATAAAAACCAAAGTCTAGACAATACCACCTAATGTTAACATAAAAACTAAACCTAGAATTAGATTTAATTATTTTAGATGTTGAGACCTTGATACTTCTATCAAGTGGTAGCACCTATCATCAACCATTCTAGTGCCTATCACTACAATAGTAGGTGATGAGCCTTGGGTCATATATAAATGGGGAGGCCCTTCCTTATTTTTTATTTATTATCTTTAAACATGACTCCATGGGTAGCCCTAGAATTTAGCGAAGACATAATAATGGAGGGAATGAAACACCCCTAGGTAGGAGGGTAGTTGAGACCCCATGAACATGAAACTAAAAGATCAATTGGGAGTGCTTGATTATCTTTCCAATTGATTTATATTATATTTTTATTTATAAATTTAAAGATCCACCCAAAGATGAATTTTGGCTAGGTTTCCTTTTCAATTAAGTCCATGAGAATTTGGATCAATTCATTTAAAAATCTCCCTCCCAACCTAAGGGCATTTATTGTTGCTAAAATTGAGTTAATATATTATGGGAAATAACTTGTATGTGCAAAGAGAGATATTATCATAACATGTAAAGTAGTATCCTCATTTTTTATACACTTATACATAAGAATATATCATCATGATATGCTCTCTGTGTGTATAATTAATTCCAATAATAATGCATCACATGCTTTATTACAGTGTATCTCATACTATATCTTTATACATTCATATAATCTCCCATATATCCATTTCTTAAATCACATACTCTTTTGTCTATCAAATATCATATCATTTGATCATATATTATTCACACTCATCTCACATTAGTATCTTACTTTCATATCCTTTTTAAATTACTCTACATCATCTCCTTTCATAGAAATTCTCAATACTCCTTTTCCAACATGATTCTATCTTTCTTCATGATACATTATCACTTTAATGACTTATTTAGCAACTTAATGAGTGTTTAATGATATTTAAGCTCTTTATAACTCATTTATGTGTCTATAAAAGAAAAAAATGTAGTGTGCAATACCACACAACCTCTTGTATGGCACATATTTTATTGTGAATCATGTCTATGTTATATCATTGAGACATTTACAATGAAGGTTAGATTTACTTATATTTTCTACCATCTCTATCTATGCCCAACTACCTATATGGTATCCATGTGATATCTATAGGAGAGATATGGTTTGCATGATTGAAGTCTCCCACCCTCCCTTGATGAACCAACACTATTAGTTTTTCATTGAAACACTAGTGTTTTATCTACCACTATCATTGATGGCATTCTAGAATAGTAAAGTATGTGAATGTGCTAATACATGAAAACATAATTTCATATGCTATGCCATCAATGAATCTATGTAGATCATCATACAAGTAAATAACATGAAACTAACCCAAGAAAAAAGACCTTAGTAATCCTTTATGCCTTTCTATTTTTGAACTAGACCATATGTTATGGTGGAAACCTTACCATCTAGCAATATGAGGATACCAACATACATAAGAAACCATTTTTATATGGGACACAATTTTATTATGATGTCATTAAATGGGATTTCATCCTATCAATACCCAAAAATAATAGTACACCATTGATATAAATCCTTATCTCACTATTGTGTGGTATGGTGTGTCTCTACATAGGGCTATCTTCTACACATCCTCTATTGTCATGGTTATCTCACCTATGTGGAGATGGAAGGTATTTGTACTATAATCACATTGCTTGGATAGTTTTATGTACATACAAGAAACATTATATATAAATGGAATCCAAACACTATGACTTAGCCTAGCTACCTCTGATAATTACCAATTTGTATTTGTGGGGGTGGGATAATTCATGCTAAGAAAAATTTACCTATAACAAATGAAATACTTCCAAAAGTTCATTTACCAAGAAGAATTTAGCTAAAATTTAGAATTATATGTGATATCTACATAAGACTTGAAACAAGGGTGGAGCCTTATTCTTGAAGAATATGTTATTTTCTATCATGATGGATGAGAAAGCTCCATTTCAAAAGCATTTACTCAAGATCAAGGATATCAGAGATCATTTGTTAGCTATTGGTTGGAAAATAGAAGAAAAGGGTGTGGTGGTAATCAAGCTAAAAAGCTTATCACGTGCTTACAAACACTTTATTGACACCCTAAATATCACCTCTATGAATATTTCCCTAAAGTTTGAAGAGTTGTTGATGCAGACAATCCTTAGATCTTGCAAATAAAAAAATAAATCCTCTGTACTAGAGAGAAAACAAGCACAATAAAATGAAGACATGAGGAATTGTGGAGATTCAAGCCCCTTTCACAAACTATACTCTATCTTTTTTATTATTCTGAACATGTAAATATTACATTCTTCAAAATCTCAACTCCTACGATAACAATTATCCTCATTTTAACTAACAAAAGCACCTAAATCACTCGTACATGACTACACAGTAACTACAGTCCAAAACTACTAAATCAACTCTTACATAGATTGCATAGTCACTGCAATCTAAAACAAAGGAATCAAAACCTAATTAGCTCCTACAAAGACTAGTAAGAAACAACAACTCAACTCCTAACAACAACAGTTCAACCACAGTCAAGGGATAGTTGCATCATCCTCCCCACCTTTTAGAATTTATGAACCTCTTGGTTTAGATTCATTTAAAGGATTTATCTTGTTGTATTTAAGCAAATCAGTTTTTGTGATCCAAGTGTTATATGAATCTAGGAGGCCTTTCCACTTAATAAAATATAGTTTGTATTCCCTAGACCATGTAGGAAGCAATTTAGTATCCAACACTCATTCAATCTGCTCTTTTTTCTTCTTTGGTATGCACTTGGCCCAATCATTACTTTCCTTTCCACACTATTTTGTATTTACTTGATCATCATTTGTCTTTGCAGAGTATGGGTGAAGGTCGACAACATTAAAAATAGGACTGATTTCTAAATCCTCAAGAAGACCAAGCACATAAGCATTATCATTTATCACCTTTTGAATTCTTCACGGACCTATTTTCTTAGGTTTCAGCTTGTTATAGGTACCTTGAGGATACCTCTCTTTGCGTAAATGTGCCATGACCATTTCTCCTTCTTGGAATATTTGTTTTCTCCTATGCATATCAATAGTTTTGTTTATAATGTTCATTCATGGCTTACAACTTGTGCCTAACCTATTGATGTATCTCTTGGATGTTTTATACAAAATCTATAGCAACTTGGTTGATTTATAGGTTTGTTGGCAAATCTATTAAATCCACAATTCCTTTAGGATTTGAGCCATACACAATTTGAAATGTAGACTTACCAGTAGATCTGTTTATGCTAGAGTTATAGGCGAATTCAGCTTGAGATAGAACCAAATCCCATTGTCTTAGGTTGTCACCAATCAATCACCTCAATAGATTTCCCAAGCTCCTATTCGCTACCTTTGTTCGACCATCAGTTTGGGGGTGGTACATTGAACTATATTGCAATCTACTATCCAACTTCTTCCACAAGGTTCTCCAAAAGTGCTTTAAGAACTTTATGTCCCTATCACTGGTTATGGTTTTTGTAATACCATGTAACCACACTATTTCCTTGAAGAGCAAGTGTGCTACTTGACTTGCATCATTGGTCTTCTTACAAGGTATGAAGTGTGCCATTTTAGAAAAATGATCAATCACTACAAACACTGAATCAAATCCTCTTTGGGTTCGTGGCAGCCCCAAGATAAAATCCATAGAAATTTCAGTCCATGGTTATGTTGGTATAGGTAGAGGCATATAAAGGCCCATACTTTGTTGTCCTCCTTTTGCAATTTGGCACACCCTACAAGTAGCAACAAAACTATTGACATCTCTTCCCATATTTGGCCAAAAGAATTTTTGATACATTGATTCAAAGGTTTTATCTCATCCAAAGTGTCCTTCAAGACCACTTGAGTGCATCTCCCTTATTATTTTTTCTATCCTTGATCCAAAGGGAATACAAAGTTGAGGTCCCTTAAGCAAAAAATGATCTTCTAGCAAATAGTCTTCACAAGAATGCATACCTATTTGGTCTTGACTATTTAGGGCTGCATAATTTTTTCCAAAATATGGATCTGCTACATATTCATATTTCATTAAATTCATCAAAACCAACAAGTTCATTGTTCATTACAACCAACAAATGACACCTTCTACTTAGATCATCAACCACCACTTTAGATTTACCACTCTTGTGCTACACAACAAAGGTATAAGACTATGAAAATGAAGCCCATTTGGCATGTTTGTGGGACAACTTGCCTTGAGAATTAATGTACTTCAAAGCTTCATTTTCAGTCATCAAAATGAATTCCCTATGTACAAGATAATGCCTCCAATATTTTAATGTTTGTACAATAACATAGAATTCCTTATTATAAGTAGTATACTTCTTTTTGGAGTCATTTAATTTCTCACTAAAAAAGGCCACAGGTTTACCTTCTTGGCTCAACACTCCACCAATAGCTACTCCAAAAGCATCACACTGCACTATAATTTTTTTCTCAAGATTTGGTATATCAAGAATTGGAGCCTCAATTATCTTTCTTTTGAGGTGTTCAAAACTCAAGTCATCTACCTTGGTCCAACTAAAGGCCTTTCCTCTTGTGCAATCTGTCATAGGTGTTCTTATTCCATTGAAATTCCTAATGAATCTCTTATAAAATTCACCATCCCATGGAATCTTCTCAACTCCATGATATTTTGAGTAGGCCACTCAAGAATGGCCTTAAATTTTTTAGGATCCATGCTCATCCATCAATTGAAACAACACTACCCAAGAAGACTAATTCATTCTTCCAAAATTCACTCTTTTCAAGGTTGATAAACAACCTTTCTTCTCTAAGTGTATCAAGCACCATCCTTAAATGTTTTACATGTTCCTCCATATTGTTACTAAAAGTCAAGATATCATCAAAATAGACTATGACAAAAATTCTAATGTGTAGTCTAAATACCCTATTCATTGTCTGCATGAAGGTAGCTAGAGATTTTGACAAACCAAACGACATCACTACCCACTCATACAATCCATCCTTGGTTTTGAAGGTGACCTTCCACTCATCTTCTTTGTGAATCTGAATCTTATGGTATCCACTTATGTAGAAGATTTTGGCACCCACTAGGAAATCTAACAAGTCTTCCATTCTGGGCATTGGATATCAGTACGTCACAGTGATTTTGTTAATGGCTCTAGAATCTATACATAGTCTCCATTTCCCTCATTTCTTGGGTGAGAGTAGTGCAGGTGTGGCACATGGGCTCATGCTCTCCTTTATAAATCCCTTATGTAATAATTCTACAATCCATTTTCTCGTTTCCTCATTTTCTAGAGAAGCCAATCTGTAAGTAGCCTAATTTGAAAGTCTAGCACCAAGAATAAGATCAATTTTATGGGTGATGCCCCTAGAAGGATGCAATCCAATTGGTATATCAACTGGTGTCAAGTTGGAATATTGGCTTAATATTTTTTGCACTTCTACTGGGACAATTTGTTGATCAAATTTCTCTTCCCCTCTAGGGTATGATAGATAGAAAATCTCATTATTAGACTCCTTGAAACAATCTTTCCAACTCATTATAGACAATGATAGAATTTCCATTCTAGTTGATTCTTCTTCTTTAAAAGGCTTCAAAATATGGATTTGGCCCTCATGTTGTATCTCATAAGTATTTTCCCTACCATGGTGAACTACATGCATGTCATACTACCAGGGTCTTCCCAATAATAAATGGCAAGCATCCATAGGTACAACATCACATAATACTTTATCTTCATAGGGTCCAACATTAAAGGTAACAAAACAAGATTTATTAACCAACACACTTTGATCTTTCTTCAACCAAGAGATCTTATACGGTTCAAATTTGGAAATACAAGAAAGATTTAACTTTTGCACCATTTCAATACTTACTAGGTTATGTGTTGAACCACCATCTACTATCACTTTACATACCTTTCCTTGACACTTGCATCTAGTTCCAAAAACATTTTTCCTTCTCCAATCCTCATTTGCAGATTGCTTGTTTCCAGCTGCCAAAGTCTTTCAAATCATCAAGTTCTCTCCAATTTCAGCTTATAGTTCCATAGCTTGAATCTCTTCCTCTATCAACATAGCTTGATTTGCAATTTTAGGATTGAGTGGGCAGTCTTGAGCTTTATGAGCTTTGTTGCATATGAAGCATTGTAAGGGTTTCCAATCCTCAAAAAATTATTCTCCTCGTCCCTACCTCTAAACCCTCCTTTCCCTCAAAATTCAGGCTTCACATTTTCCTTAGGTTCTTCTCCTTTGGTAGGTTTGGAGGAACTCCATTTTCCTCTTTCTATGTTACTGTTACTCCTTTTATTTGTTAGCCTATTTTTCTAATGCAATTTCTCCTCGTCTTTTAAGGCATATCCATATGCCTCATCCACATTAGGTAACTTGACTAAGGCTAGCTCATCTTGTAGTTGAAACCTTAATCCATTAAAATACCTAGCTATGACTTGTTCTTCATCCTCTTGAATATCATTTTGAATTTGAAGCCTCATAAATTGTTCAGTATAAGCTTGAATAGATTGATCTCTTTGTCTTAGATTTTGAAATTCTCTGAAAAGTTTTTGTTGATAATCAGAAGGCAAGAACCAAGCTCATAGGTGTTTCAACATCTTGGGCCATAATATGATTTTGTCCTTTCCCTGTCTTCTCCTGAAGCTCTACAAATTTTCCCACCATAGGGAAGCATGGGACTTCAACTTGGATGCTGCAATTTTCACTCTTTTATGATCTTCCTCAATATTTTCATTCTCAAAATAACACTCCAACTCTTGGATCTAATCTAAGAACAAATTTGGATTGATTTCACCTTTAAATTTCCACTTTCATCTTGGAGCCTTGTTTGGATATGACTTAAATGAGCCTCTCCATAGGGTCTACTTCCCTAGCTACATTTTTGGATGCTCTAGTTCCTCTTCAGAATCATCCAAGTGAAGGTTGTTCTCAATGGCCTCTAATCTTTTGATCCAATCATCAACATTATTCCTTCGAAGACCAACATTTCTCTTGCCTCTTATAGGGGCCATTTAGTCCCGTTATATTCCATGATATTATATGCATTGGACAAAAAAGGAGGGAAGCTGTATCACCTTGATACTACTAAAACAAGAGAGCAGCCCCCCTACTTTTTTCTAGATTTGTTTCCTACATGGGAGTCAAGAGTTCTCTGTTTTCCTGAAGCAACATCCCTTAGTATCTTTGTTTCTTGTTTCTTTTAGTGGTGGTCTACCCACTTTATTACAAACTCCCACGTCTAACTTCTTCTTTCGTGTTTATTTGGTTTTAGTCATCATCCTCCATCACATCTTTTT
Organism: Sequoiadendron giganteum; assembly: GCA_007115665.2. NCBI lineage: Eukaryota > Viridiplantae > Streptophyta > Pinopsida > Cupressales > Cupressaceae > Sequoiadendron > Sequoiadendron giganteum. The sequence goes on along the minus strand of CM021110.1, from coordinate 357,921,853 downwards.
GGGAGGGAGGAGATATCTTTGGGCTCTTTTCAACTTCAATACTTATATCCTTCTCTTCTTTAGCATTTGGCATTTGATCCATCTCTCAACCAATCTACAACTACTCAAGAGAGGGAACCAAATCCTGACCCTTTTGAATATCTATTTCTCCTTCCTCAAGATTTTCCATGTTTTCTTTCTAGAGTGTAGAGTCCACTCCTTCCGCTTCTTGTGTCAAGGTCTACATATTATTGAAAACAATTTTTTTGTCAAGCTCTGTAGTAACATTTACAGGATTCAAATTAGTCACAACATAAGGGAGAGGATCACTTTCCCCCATAGCATACTGGATAACTGGTTCCAACTTGTCATGAGGGGCATTTTCCACCACGGACAACTCCTTGTCCCTAATAGAGGCTTGGGAAGACACTATCTCCTTACCAAGAAGCAACAAACCATAAGGGGAGCAAGGAGTAATCGGTTCCTTTAGTAAGACCTTGGGAACAAATTTTTTTGGTAGGAGAGATAAGCAACAACTCTTGCTGGTTATTCTTCAGTTCCAAAGGAATCTTTTGCATGCATCTTGCAAATGGCCAAAATTATTGCAACCCTAGAAAAGAACCTTGTCATTTTTGTATTGCAGAGGTTGGACCCATCTTCCAAACTTTGATTTAAGGTTCATCGTGGTAGGGAGCACTATGTTAACAACAACATTCACACAAATTCTTGCATAGACCAGTCGGGTCTTAAGTTGAGCTACTTTGTCCACTATCAAAAGGGTACCAAAGGAATCAACAATTCCTTTAAAAATATTTTGGTTCCAAAATTCCAAAGGCAAAACTGGGAGCTTAACCTAGGTTGGAGCTACCTTACCAAGGTTAGCTAAGGCATCAAACCCTAGTTTCCACTTACTTAGTGAGAAAATATTCTTGAATCTTCTATCAAAGGCCCATGGACCTCCCATTAGAACTTTTATCATATCTTCAAGGACAACAAAGCTAAACACAAATAAACCTTTAGGCATTGCACTTATAGTGATAGAACCCTTGAGATTCCAAGTGTCAGAGGCCCACTTTCGTACCTGATCAATATTTGGGCACTAAGCAAAGAATTTCCCAACCAGGGATAGCTTCAAGCCCTTGATAGCCTCATCTAGAAGCACATCAGGGACATCCACTTTGTTTCCTTCCAAAATACAGAAAATAGACAAATTTAGTGAAGTTTTTTTTGAATTTTTATCTCCAATCAGCTAATCCACATAGGAAACTGGGTTCTCCCTAGTAAGAAAAGCTTCTTTATTCTGATGATTAGGAACAAGAGATTTACTAGGTGTACCTTCAAACCCCCCCCCCCAACAAGGAAGAAGAGGCAAAACCACCAGAACGAGAAGAATGCATAGGTGGGGGAGCTCCATTGAGGCCCCCTCCATGTCGGATCATTAGGAATCACAGGCAGGCAACACAAAAAAAATGAAATTTTACGTGCACATGTAAAGAAGACTCTAGTGTTATATGTTTATTTATATCCACTTATTAATTTTAACTTACTCCTTTCAATTCCTACATGTTTCTCCAAGTTTTATTTCATATTTATAATAGTTTATCACATGATCTAAACAAGATTCAAATACTTAATTTTATACTATTGCTATATTTACTTTCCTATTTAAATAATGAATTTTACCATAACAGTTTTTTTTATCATATATATCAAAATTAAATTATTACTTTTTATTAAAATAAGGATATTTATATGGAGGGTAGTGGTTTTTATAAGATTTTTCTAATAAAATTGTTATTTTTCCTAGTATCTTGAATAAAGCTCTTTGTTTTCGTAATGGATCTATAGTTATTATAAAATTAAAATATAATATTAAAAAATAATATAATATATTCCAAAAATTTAACACTAAGGACTACATACTATTGGAGAATGCCAAGATCAAAGAGAATGAAACAACTTCCACAAGTGAATAAAATCTACACAATAGTATGTCTATCAAATATGAAAATGAAGAGTGTATAATATAATGATCAAGCTTTGCTTATACAAGGGAAGGATGAGGAGGTGAGAAGGTAGGAGTAAAACTCTAACTACCCCTCTAAATATGGGACACTTGTGAGCTCACTTGAAAAGTGGGTAAGCAAGTGTCAATAGGTTTCTTGAGTCATGAGGACACATGTCTCAACCATATGAAGTGAGACAAAAGCAAAAAAACCTAAGTAAAATTAAGATAGGTGTGAATAGGTCAATCCTAGAAAGGTGATTAGCTAACTAGGTATGATAATGACACTATTTACACTAACACCTCCCTTAAGTTCAACTTAGGGAGAAATGTATGCAATAATTATGAGTTTTGATTATGAGGCCATGTTAGGTACTCATGTACTAATATCTCATAAAGTGGAGTAAAGGAGAAAAACCTAGTGGAAATAAAAACTCCTCTCCAAAAGATAAATGATGCAATGAAATAAAATGTACAAGTGAAGAAGATAAGTGATAGATGGAGGACTCATGATGACCCCCAAGGACTACTTATAGCACAAATTAAAACTAATGTTCTCCCTATTGGAGAGAAAAGAGAGGTCATGTGCCCCCCTAAAAAATGTGAAGTTATGAACTTCATGTGAGGAAATATTTCCTCCCTTGAAACTGATAGTAGAAGAGAAACCATGTAGCCTCCCCTCAAAATGATGCATGTAGTGTTGGTAGATGCTCAACATTGGATGAAGATGATCCATGAATATTGAACAACATTTCTCCCCTTGGGAAGAAACAACACCACAAATGTGTGAAATATGACTTTCCATTCCCAATAGGAATATGTAGAAGTAAGGTGAATGTCTTTGAATGATGTACATGATTCAAAGATTGAAATGATGCCAATGACCTTAGAATGATGCTCAAATATTTCCAATCCTATGTTGATGTGTGATGAATGTTGATAAGATGGATCAAGTACCATAGGTAATTTTGAAACAAGGACCATGAATGGATGGTTATGTTTGGACCGATGTGAATATGACACTACTACAAATGATGATAACTTATGAATATCTACACAATCTATCATGATGGAAGCCAATGTAAGCGAGGTAAGAGCAATATCCAAAGATGACAATGACAATGCAATTTCATAAAAGTTGTCATCAAATAGAAGATGAATGTCCTCAATGTTGTCATCCAGATTAACAAGGTGAGATTCTAAAAATAAAGATTTTATGCTATTAGATATGCATCTCAATGTGGTGGATTTGGAATGATGATAGAAATAACCTGATACAAAGAATCATTAGAACTCATGAATGAGTCAACACTAAATTCAAATGTAGTAACAAATGACATGGGCAATGAGATATCAATGCAAGTCATTAGACTATATTATTAATCCTCAAATGATGATGTTTCACAACATGTTTGAGTGAGATTGGATGATGTTTCTACATGTGTTGGAACTAGAGGATTAGGTAAGGTAATACTATGACTAAAAAGAATTTTCTCCAATTCACCAATTTGATGAAACCAACATTCTTCTGTTGTATGCCTTTTCTTTCCATAATATGGACATATTTGATTTTTCATTTATTAGGAGAATTATGAAGAATACTCAAATGGAAGGGATTTAGTGTGATCATGAGCCCCCCTTAATTTAGAGAGCTCCCCCAAGAAAGATTAGTGTTGATTGTAGCCCCTCTATAATAATGTGCAAGATTTTTTTTACAAGTTGTGAAGATAAAATGCCAAAATATTGTATTTATAACTCATGAAGATTTTTACAATTTTGAAAATATGACAACCGAGATCTTATTTTTACATGCAAAATCAAATTCCTTGTGAAATTCTGATAGAAATAAGAAAAAGCTTGCAAAATTTTGATAAGCAGGGTGAAAGTTATGCCTCATCAAAATTTTCTTACAATGTTGAATTCAGAGGTTAAAATTTGATATTAAACAACAATAAATCAAAAACATCTCAACACCAAAACATCAACACCAAAGCTAGCTTTTTGATGACTATTTATAATTGAAAGTCCAACTCTCAAACACCAACAAATATGGATGAAATCCTCCAATAGAACAAAGAACCAAACATAGGAATTACCTACAAAGTGGTCATATAGGCTAGGAAATTTCCAAAATTTTCATACAAATAGTGACAAAAATGCCATGAAACTTGCAAGTAGGCTAAGAGGCCACAAATTTTTTGCAAACACAATTTGGACCAAAAGAGGCCAAAATATTACAACAATAGGTTGGATAGGCAAAAATATCATGAGAAAAATCTACCCTTTGCTATTTGTTTGGAATTTTATTTTTTGTAAAATGGACACAAAGGCCAAAAAAGTGAAAAATTTGAAAATCTACCAAAATTGACAAAATAAAAGGATTTTTTGTTTTGTTTCTTGAGCCTTCTGAATGTGATGGAACTAACTATTTAGATATATGATGCTCCATTGATAGGGATATGTGCGAGAGTCACCTCAATATGAGAAGGAACATGCTCGCATGGCTCAAATACCATGTTGGACAATGGCAAGATCAAAGAGCATGAAACAACTTCCACAAGTGAACAAAATATGTATAACTGTATGTATATATCAAATATATGAAAATGAATCTAGTGTATAATAAAATGATCAAGCCTTGTTTATATAGGCAAGGATGAGGAGGTAAAAATATAGGCGTGAAAATCTAACTACCCCTTTAAATATTGGACACTTGTGAGCTCACTTGACAAGTGGGTGAACAAGTGACAATAGGTGTCTCAAGTCATGAGGACACATGTCTCAACCATATAAAGTGAGGTAAAAGCAAAATAAATCTAAGTAAACTTAAGCTAGGTGTGAATAGGTCAATCCTATAAAGGTGATTAGCCAACTAGGTATGATAATGACACTATTTACACTAACACATACAAATGATATTTTCAAATGAATTCATTTTCTCTTGAAAAAGATAAGTGAAATTGATTTTTATTAGCCTTTTTAGAGGAATAGAGGAGGCTCCACTAGGGGTTTTATTTAATCTTAGGTTGGTTCCATATAAGATGGTTTTCAGATAGTAGTTTCTTTGAAATGATCATATGAAAAAGTAGATCAATTTTAATACATGCTTAATAGAATCTTGAGCTAATATAATTTATCTTAGATTCTTGTACCATAAAGATATATATTCCATTTTATAATTTCTTGCAATAATATTTAAATGAATAAATAATATCTAGTTTGAGAAAATCATGATGAAAAAATAAAGAATCAATTGATACAAATAATTTATTATTAAAAAAGTTAATACCCAACTTTAAAAAGTCATGATAACAAAATAAACAATAAACTTTGTATCATTCAAAGAATAACTAATACCTAGCTTGAGAAAGTTGTGTTGATAAAAGAAATAAATTGATACAAATTACTTTATAAAATGAGAAATAGACCCATTACAAGAGGCCTTTCCAAGAATCTAGAAGATCCATCACTTAGTAGAATAAACTCAAAACCACAATAGTTAAAGCTCGGTGCATGAAATTCTAAATCACGACAATATAAAAATATGATGCTAAAAGAATATATGTCTTAACAAGTGTTGCAACCCAATTAGTTTAAGTCACCTTAAATATAATTTACACATCGATCAAAATCTATTTATTATTATTTTTACCATAGTTTTTAAAGCCAATCCAACTATTATAGAGCTCTTCATAGCCACACCAATGAGCTCAATGGTGCCTAAGTGGTTAGTGAAGGTCTAGGTAATAGCTCGAAGAGAATATTGGTAAATGAATAGGAATATTATAAGCCCAACAATATACTATAGCTTCTTGGATTCAATCCAACTCTTTGTAGCAAGCTTATTGGTATTAAAAATTTAAGGAATTTTAGAAGAAAGTTCACCACTAGTGCGAGTCCAAGAAAATCCATTATTAGGCTTCCATATTGCTTCTTTATTCAATAGAGGCAATCTCACACCCTCTTCCTCCATTGTTAGGAATTCACCAAGCTCTACATCACTATCATAAATGCTTTCAAATTCAATCTACTCTAAACTTCCTAATTTAATGACAAAAAATGAATGAATATAATTAAATAAGTGTAATTGTATCAAATCACATGCAAAGTACTTAGAGAGGTAAACTATGTGATGCACAATCTTTTACTTTCATTGAATTTTTTACTTTTAATCATTGATATGATCAATTACTATTAAATCCTCGCTTTTAAGATGCATGTGGTTGGTAGTGGCCTTCATTCATAAATGTCCTCTTCAATTGTCATCATAGAAACATCAAAGGTCTCTAGACCAAGGTCAAAAGTGAGAATCTTCTCAATAGAGCAGATGCTCCTTTAGGTCATAGGTAATGGTTACAACAATATGCTCATTCATGATTCTCAAAACAACTTTGAACTAGATATTCAAATCCTTATATAAGGAATAAGACATACCAATAAGAGATCTATTTGACATGAATCTCTACCATTCCTTTTATCTTATGATATAAGGAAATTCTAGAGCTTGTCAACAAACTACTTGCTATAAGCACTTTCTTGACCACCAACACATCCATTTGTTCTTCATCATCCACATCATCTAAAACTAATAAAACCTTGGATTTTGCAAATGACTTCTTAAAAAGATGCTAAGTTGGTGTTAGCAATAGTACTCACTATATAAAGATGCTAAGTCATTTTTTGTGCCCTCTAGTCTTACTTTGAACAAGAAGCAACATGAGGGTTGCTAAAATACAATGTAAGAGGGTTGCTAAAATTCCTTCATGTGGCTCATGGTGGGAAGATTGGTGGTCATCATGGGAGTGGACAACCACTTTTAGAATATTAGGAGGCTGTATTTTAAAATTAGGATCGAAAAATTAATTTAATATTGGGGAAAACTTTTCTTAGGTTTATGGTTTTATTTATTTATTTATTTTTTATATTGCACGAATCGACTTATGCCCCCTATAACCTATAGTGCATTAGATTTCTTTTTTAACATGACTAGTGACACTAGTGCGACACACCCTTTGATACCATGCAAATGAAGGATTGACCCTCGTAACCATTTTCTTGCAACATGATGCTTTCTATCAATCAAAACAAGGCCCCCACTTTGATTTGCAGTTTATTTTAACAACATTATAATTGATCTAGAAGATTTAATCTATAGAATTAAATTGTTTAATTTGTTAATAATGTGCACATTACTAAATGTTAGAATTTTTAAAAAATATGATTATATAAATATTTTACAAATTTAATGAATATTAAGAAAAAAATTCATTATTTATTTATTGATACAAATAATTTCAAAGTGAAAATAGATTAAAGTATAAAACATTTAAATACCTTCTATGATGATAACAGAAGCCGAGTAAGCTTTACTATAATATTCTGTTTTCCAAGCGTAGCTCTATAGCCCTCGCTCTCTTTTAAACAAACCAGCAGAGGGAAATGGCGACAGTGAAAGTAGAAGCAAAGGAGGAAGACAAGGCCAAGTCATCCTCTACTTCATTTTACGTGGATAAAGTAGTGGTGAGTTGTTCCAGTTGCATAGTTGTAGAGACAACAAATCTTTCCATAAAAAATTTCGTCATCTCATAAATACATTGGTGATTTCTCAGGCCCCAGGAGACATAGTTGTAGACCTAACAAATCTTTCCAATCAGACGCTCAGGGTTGGAGGGGGTCTTCGTCAGGTACTTCATTCAGGGCAACTGATATCAATATTTTTTTCTTTATCTCTGTTGAATCGAAACGAAAGTCTTCACGGTATTAAACATCAGCTTTTAGACATATTCAGCTAAGCATTTGTAAAGATGATTTTTTTCTTGAGCTTGAATTGGAGAAAGGGAAGATTGAATGCCTGTTGAGAATTCCTTTGTTTCCTCTGGAGAAACCCTGCAGGGTTTAGGGTTTTAGACGGAGTTATTAGGTTTATCCATCATCGTTGCTACTCCAAACCCCAACAAGCCACAACTGTCAATAAGGTGGCTCATAACTGCAGTGGATGCGTGATTAGGTTATTGGTATAGATATCTTAAATATATCTATCTAAAAGACAGCTGAGTGATATAAGATTCGAGGCATTTATATTGGACCTGTGATATAGGTTAGATAGGTGCTTCAAGATTGAAAACTCTATGTATATGTTGGATACATGTATGTAAGATATCTATATTAGTCTATTAGGTTTCTATATATATGTATATACAATTTGGCATAATGAATTTCTGATATGTAAATGACCAGCAAATTTATATTAAGGATTTTTTTTGTTATCCACTCATTCTACAGTCTCCCTTGCTGCCATTGTAATTACACCTATTGGTGGTTGTATTTTCACCGGTATGCTGTCACTACACACTAATAATTGACAGGATGATGGTTTATACTTATAGTTGCCAAAGTAGAATCATTTTGAAATATGCAAAATTTTCAAACTATGCCTAGGATCATCACCAGTACCTCACTCACAGGTTGTTGTATTGATTCAAGAGCAAATGAAAAGAGTGCGGTACAATCATAGTGCACACTACATCAAAGACGGCTCACTTCATCCAAGTATTACCGAACAAGAAAGTAATTAGGGCATAGCTCTGGTAAAGATTCTTAGCAAATTATTAATACTATAAGCCTAAAAATTTTAAGCTTTAGAAATTTGAGATAGCTTGAATGCTAGATTTCAATAGATGTTAATCAGGGGAGCTGGCTTTCATACAAGTAAAGTTTTATTTAGACATTTAGATTTTGCTGTAAAAAATAGCAAGATTATGTGTTAAAATTGACGTGTAGGAAAGATGAGCAATCATTACTGCATCATGAATACAATTTAAAATGTTAATGGATTTAATTCTGATACTTTACCTGCGGAAAGCATTGAAAAAGTCATTGCATTTGATGCCTCATTTATGTGTGCCGATTTACAGAAAAATGGATTTCAGTTTTTGACTATGCTGCACCATGAATCGGAAACAAGATCTCAAAATTTGGTACAGCAAGTTTCAGAAGTAGGGACAGCTAAGTTACATACTGCAAGACTCTCGCAGGCTTTTCAAGGAAATGAGAGCTAAACATGAAATAGTGTTTTAATAAGTGGTGGGGGAAGACTATTAATATAATAAATAAAAAAATATTTGAAAATAAATTAAAAAAAAAGTAAAAGAAACTCTACTTTTTATTTTATGTAATATGAGAAAAAGAAGCTGAAATATATACAAAGTTGTAATATTGTATAACATTTTGCATCAAAGACAACAAATCTTAATACGTCTTCACCCCTATCTTGAGTGGAAGTTGTACCATTGACCAAGATGTTAGGAAAATAATACGTGTTTATCAAACCATTTCCCACATAACCCCATGAGAGAAAATCATGCATACAAGCTTACAGAATAACCATATGCAAAGATCAACAACATACCACAAGATAACACAAGATATACCCTTGGAAAACCCTCAAGAGGGAAAAACCCAATCTCGAAAAGCATCCACCCTCAATGTATTATTCAGCAATGAAAGCAGCATAATAAATACACTTATAGAGTCTTCATGAATATTTTTGAAACAACATGCTTCTCCAATGCATCCTCCATGTGTCCAAGCATATATCCACACATTCCATTCCATGCTTCACATATGCACTCTTCAGAATAAATCTCAATACAATGACAACCAAGCCAAAATACTTAATGGCCAAATAGCCAACTGACCAAACTCAATCACTAAACATGTGCGTGCTCTTATAGAATCAAGTTCATACAAAACAACAAAGTGGTAACATAAAACCATGTGCCTCAAAACCATGAGTACACAAAGCCATTGACCCCAACAATTACTTTTTGGTACAAAGTTTTCCAAATATTAAATATTTTTCCCATGTGCAACCCACACAGAAAATATATAACTAATGTTACATTACATACAATTTTACAAGTGGACCCAAACAAATATTTAATGTGACTAAACACATCACATAAGATACACTACAAATAAATATTATTTTACACAATTAAAATAATATTTATTGTGCAAGGTGTACAACGCCCTATTCCTAGCATTCACCCACTTGTTGTATACATTGCATAAGGGTCACTCGATGAAATGTATCATCATAGTCATCCATGAAACCGCATAAATCTCCAACATGCTCTCTTGCTCCATCAAGATACTCGCAATAACATCCAAAATGTCCACCATGTCAAGCAAGAACTCTCATCCTCCAACATGCCACCTATGGAAGAAAGTGAACAAGCCAAGGTAAAGATACATCAATCCAAATAACACAAGCATTAAATCCAAGTGATAAAAAGGGCTCCACGTTGTTGTCAAATGAAGAAAAAACCTACACTATTGGAAATAGCAACCACAACAAATGCTAATCCATCCAATCATCCATATCTCAACAGTATCAAGAACATCAATAGAACTCTAGCCAACAACATATCCGACCTATAAACCACAATCACAAGCTCCATGTATAAAACCTATTCATGGAGAACATACACATCTAGGAACTCCCATTGCATGGGTAATGTCAAATCTGAAAATACATCATGGCATACCAAGTCTACCAATTAACACTCATACCAAGGTGTGGCTAGTAATCAAACCATGTAGTATCAAAGAACAATCACAATGAACCACACATGTAACCATAACTGTTGCATACTCTCTCACAACATGTCACCATAACTCTCCCAAGTCCACCACAACAAACCATGTGAATGTGAACCTCTAGGAAGTAGCCATAGAACAAAAAGAGGAAAACTTGTAAATCATATCACATAATATGTCCATCTACTAACACCTCAGAGTGCTTGTATCAAGTAAGATCTTCCTCACAACCTCAAATGAAAAGCCTTAATAACACCCAAATGTTCAATCTTCAAGATCAAACAAAGCATATGTATCTCATACGACCAACATGGATGTAAGCCACTCTAACCAAGGAAGATCAAACTCAAAACCAAGAATAAGCCCAATAACATCTCCTAAACTCCTCATCAATGGATGGCGTCATAAATAAATTCATATGCACAAGGAGATAAACATGCCAAATACTCCTCAAATGAACCCTCCAAAACTAACAAGCATAGCTCAAGACCATATCCATGAGAAGACAAAGCATAAAACATAATGCATTTGAAAATAGGATGGGCAATACCTCTCAGATGATTATTTACCGAGTAGACCAAGAGTGGGAATGAGATTGCTCCTCTAAGATTCACCAAGCCACAATTACTCTCTCCAAGAGCAATCTCCACTATAGGTTCATCATGAATGCATGTCCATATCCAGGTAAAGGCTCCTCAAACTTTCTTGTCGAAACATTCAAAGAGTAACCGTCTCAGCAAATGCCTCACCCAAGTTTCCAAGTATCCATGAGCACCTACAATTGATCAATTCATGCTAAGCTCCAAATGCAACACTACACTCTCATGAACCCAAGCAAATGTCCAATGTACTTAATACCAAGAGAACTATCCATATCACTATCAAAGCTCTAGCTGCAAAATCAGGAACACATCATGACATCATGATCTAATAGTATCATGTCAACACTCTAATGCACAATCAAGAGTTCTCCATGACACCACCAAAATCATCCCCTCAACCAAGGATCACCTGTAAAATCCGACAAGTCATAAATTGACACCTCAACCAAAGACTCCAAGAGTCCTTCATGGCTAACCAAGATGTCAACATCTC
>CM021110.1:357797071-357910073 GCA_007115665.2 Sequoiadendron giganteum | reverse complement strand
ATATTGAGAAGCAATGGCTTGAATACTTAAGGGATGTACTATATACAAGAATATAGGAGGTCATTGATGAAGAGGAAAAGTTGAGAGAATTTTCTCTAGAAAATATTAGTGCACCACTATCAGATGAAATAAAGCCACATTGGCTCAAGTGTATAATAAGGAATTCTGAAATAAGAAAAGGGTTACCACCCTTATGAGCAGAGATGAAAATGATCTTGAGAGGCTCCAAAATGAGTCTATGGAGAATATTTTTGATTTGGAGAAAAGATTAGGAATGATTATGGATAGCACAAAATAAATGCATGTTGATATGGTAGCTCAGGATGTAAACATTGAAGAAGAAGTACAATATTATGATGCTCAACATGAGCATGGAACTAAAGAAGGAAATATGTAGGATAATGTTATTTTGAAATTGGAAGAAAATACAGAAGAGAATATTGTTGGTGAGGAGAATGTTGCACTTGAAGATGCAACTAATAATTATCCTCCAATAGGATATAGCACCACTACAAAAGAGATAGGTATAGAAGCTCAAAAGGAGGACATACCCACTAGTGATAACATGCCTCTTCTAAAATTTGAGGAAAATGCACAGGATTCTCAAGGCCACCTAGAGACAAATATGCCTTCAAATAACAAAGTTCAATATACTAGTGAAGATGTGCCTATAAATACAAAAAATATTGATGTGTAGAAATCTGAGGATGAAGAGAAAAGGGATGTGAATGCATCTGGTACTGAGGATGAACCAGACAATATTGGGAAGAAGGATGTGAAGAAACTGGTTAATACTAGTGACAAAGAAAAGGATTTGAAGGAAAATTTTGTAGAAGATAAATCCAAGTCAGTTGGAGAATCCTCTAGTTCCTCTAGAAATCCATTGAGAAATTTATTGAGTATGCAATTACAGTTTCAACAAGTAGTGTCCACCCAGTTACTACAACTTCCAATGCAACAGGGGCATGTGGACATGGAAAAAATCTCTTTGTTGCACAAGCTTCAATTAGGTGATGTGTTCCATGCATCTGCACAGAAATAAATTTTAGAGTAACATCAAAAGAGTGTAGAAATGATTGATGAGGCAGTAAAAATTCAACAAGAGAGCATACCCAGAGAAAGTATTGATAACTCCTTATCCGGTATGGAGAATCTAAAGTTTTTGCTTCATTTGTTTAAGTATTCTAGTGGATTAAAGGTGAAACCGGAGAAACATATGGACACAAAGGTGAATAAGAAGAGATTGATGGATATAACAGAGAAGTGTGCCTCTGCACACAACAAATTTTAAGACCATCTCAAAAGTGTATAGGATTGCTTAGTGGAAGCCAAATTATTATTTCAATTTTTCATGAAATGGTTGAGCTCTACAAAGAGCATAAAATATGAGATGGACTCTATTGAGTCCCAAATATATAAAGCTTTTGATGTGTTGGTGTTTTTTTTCCAGTAGAACCTTGAAAATACTCTAAAGGATAGTCATTCCTTATGCTTAAGAGCTTCAATATTAGTGGTCAACGAATGAGAGATGGATATTACACTTTTCTCCCCTACACTTCAAGCTCTACAAAACCTAGGAGGGTGATCCTATGTGACACTGGATGCATATATTCAACCTATGGTGCAAAATAATGTAAATCAAATAAACTTCATACAATTCAACAAGGATGGATATGCATGTCTCCAATAATGGTACACCCCTTGTTCTCATTCAGCTACAGGCATGAAGTTGAGAGACAAAATAAACATAAAACTAAAGCATTAAAAGGTTGTTTGAATTTAAAGATTGTTTTTGAGAATGGGGAAAGACAACTATGCAAGACAATTACCTACCTTGGGCTACAGAGTCACATATCATACACATCATATCATAATACTATAACATAATCTTGATGGCCTTCAAGCTTCCATCACATTATGACCAAAATATCTACTTAATATTGTCATGAAATTCTACTTAGCAATCCACCTAAAAATACAATACCCCCATTACCTACTTGCAAGCATTTACACCAATTCTTGAATAGAAAGAAAACAAACAGATAACTCAAATAGAAAATTTGTTTGAAGAACCTCAATAACTTTGTTATTTCAATTCAAAAGATGTCACATCCCAGACATGGAGACAATCACATAACAATATGCATTCATATTTGTGCATTCAAGTTACAGGAACATTACAATATATGGATTTATAGTATATGGATCTTTACCCTTAACATTCAATAATTCAAGTACACAGCCTCTTTCATCTCCATTGATTTGCAACTGGCTGGTCTTTAGAAGATGCTTCACATTCTCCATTTTACCTCTTCAACTTGTCTCCACTTGAAAATCTCGTGAAAATCTTTTACTTGACTATAATAACCCACTTTTGGCCTCATTTTCACTTTGCAAGTGAAAAATATCACCATCAGGTAAAAACCCATTTCACCAATTGTTATTTCTCTATATGCCTACATTTAAATCACTCCAATCCTCCATTATTTAGATGCATTTTGCTTTCTGCAAGTTACAATTTCCACTTTATCTAGGTCATTTTTGTCACTATTAGGCACCCAAAAAACTCTAAGACTTTGCTAAAAAAGATTCCAAGGTAATACAAAAGGTTGAGGCACCTTTCAGGAACATGAAAGAGCATTTTGCAGCTTGCAGATGCATTTAAAAATATGCCCAAAACACAAAAACGTGATTAAATTTACATTTGCAGCCATTCACCAATTCAAAATCTTATGTCAAATGCACCTCCCCATGGAAAAAATTGATTGTAGCATGAACAGTAAGTGACCAATAAAAAACCATCACTAGGAGGACGGCCATCGTTGCTTTGAATATGTGCAACCCCTCCTCATATGCATCGAGCGATGGAGTTAAAAAATTGCACATTGAGAAATTTGGAAAATATATTTATTTTTCCTTTACAATGCAACTTTAATTAAAACCTGCCCAATGGAATGACATCACTCAACCTCAATGTATAGTTGTTTTGCATTTTCTCCTCCCATCCAAAAGGGAGATGAGTGATACTACTATTGTCGTGAAAAATGAATGAAATTTCAAAAGTTTTCCTAGCCAATAAGAAACAAGAATTATTCTTGTTTACTAATAAACTTCGGAAAATGTATTTATATTTTCCCTTTGGTGTTTTCTTGTATCCATCGCTTGATTTATATTATGGATGCTTTGTGAAGATGAATGGAATCTCAATCAACGATGGGTGATGGGATTTGAGTCATTGTTGATTTGAGTATGTGCAGCCCTTTCAAATTTGTGATAGGCGATGGAGTTAAAATAATTTATCGTGAGATTGTCGTGGATTTCTTTAGCCAATAGAATTTAAGAATTAAAATTTTCATCAATAAAACATTTGTCAATGTTTTATTTCTGCCCTAAAACTCATCGCTGCATAGAGGCAATCTCTGATTGGATTTCATTCCTCCACTTCAAACTGCCATGCCATGAAAATGATTTGGGCTACTTCAAAAGTTTTTTTAAAAATAAAAACTTATCATTCACGTGAGAATTTGGAAAACTATGTGGGCCAACCTTTTAGGAGAGAGCAACCAATGACAATCCATTGCTCAACTTCAGTGCATCGTTGTATTGAATTGCTTCTCCACTCTCATTCTAGCAATGAGCGATGGAGTTTGTGAAGTGCATTGAAAACGTTGGGAAATGTGTTAAACCTTCCCTCTACCAATGAACATTAAATGAACCTGTCCAATGGAGTACCATTGCTGGAAAATAATGCATCACTCATTTGCTTCTCCCTTTGCACTTCAAACTGGGATGGGCGATGGAATTGTCATGTTGTCGTGTCTCAGCCAATCAGAAGCAAGAATTAAACTTGCTTTTCCTCATAAACATTTGAAACTATATTTTATATTTTCCCTAAATGCCTTTTTACAATTTTAGAATATTTAAAATATTCATAATATTTTAAATACTAACATTTGAAAACATATAAAATGGACAAATTTTAATTTTGTGTGTAGGCCAAATGGAACAATTTTGTTGCATGCAAACAAAGACCCCTAGAGCCGAGATTTTTTGTGTGCGGTCATAATCAATTATTTAAAACATGGATTTTAAATCAAATTTTTCCCATCCATCAAAATTCAGGTACCTCCTTTGTAAACTAGCCCATCAAACATGTTTGTTGCAACTGAAATACATTAAAATAATGTATCAAATGGCCTCCATTTTTTATAAAATCAAAATTGGAGATGTTTTAGACCAAAACAAGAAATGTTTAATCTTTAGAATTGTGAAATTTGAGACTTTCTGAAACACCAAATTTAGCTCGGTTGCAGTCAGCAACGCATTTATTAACCCATCAGAACTCATCCAAGAGGCACGAATCTGAATAGGAGCACTACCATATGTACTAGGAAACAATCTACCATATGGATTTGCAAGACAACCTCTGAGTTGCAAAATATTAATTAACAAAGAGGGCCTTCGGAGCAGATTTGGCAGGATGCAGGCCTAGGCTTGTTAACACATTGAAAGGACATAGGCATTTCAAATTTGCAAAATTTGAAGGTTCCATCACAATGCTTATGATTCAGTATAAGATTTGGATGGATGCACAAGGTTTTCCATTGAGAACTTGCATGAGCAGTTCTTCCAACTGCAAGTTTAGAAAGAAAAGATTATAATGCAGTTTAGTCATCTCAGGGATCTAGTGAATGCTAAGTTCATATCTATTTCTAGTGCCATGTTGAGTGTTGACAAATCTTCAAAGATAAATATGGTACCCACCACTCTAGATGATGGTAAAGAACTCTTGATGGAATTTGAGACCTAGAGTAGAATTTTTGGCCTAGCCAAGAAGATTTGGGAAGAAGGGAAGCAGGAGTGAAAATCCAATCTTGAGAAGTTGTAGAAGTCAAACACTTCTTCCAAGTGATTGTATTTTATTTTATACATTTAAGTTCATTGTTCAAATTTTAGTGTACATATGCAGATGGTATAGGATAATTTTTCAGTGCAAATAGCACCCTTAAGTGGATTTTCAGTTTGTTATTCTCTTGTATATATATATGTATGTATGTATGTCTCAACTATGCACATAATATTTATATATGTGTATGTATGTCTCAACTATGCACATAATCAGTCATGGGGATTTCCAATATATGTGAAGACATAAGTATGAGCCATTTTCCCTTGATGTCAAAGGGGAAGAATAGTTTTGGAGATAGTTGCTCAGCATGTTACTGTTATGCCTTGCATAACCACCCCATCTTTTGCCTTGGTCAAAATGGGTCCCCCTTTTTGTTATTTTTGTACTTAGTTGTTTTTGAAACAAAGTTTGGAGTCTAGTTTTTCCAATACTTTGTTTTTCTTTGGTTTCTCTGTCGGAATCGGAACCGGAACTGAATCGGGTTCTGAAAGTTCTTTTGAAACTTGTTTTGGTTTCAATCCCGACAGTCTTTTCTTTATGTCTTTTGTTTTGTCTTTAGCGGACCCGGAGTCGGAGTGGGGGTTAACTTAGTCTTTACCGAAAATTGCAAAATCATAATCAACTCCGCCCCCGCCTCCGCTATTTTGACTTTTGGTTTTTGTCTTTGTCTTTTTGTTTAGCTTTATTATGTCAGTCTTTGTTTTACTTTTTGTGTTTGTTTTTGTTTTATGTTTAGTTAGCGAACCCGGAACCAGAATTGGAATGAAGTTTGGAAACTTCTCAAAAAGTTTCGGATGAGTTTCTATTTTTGTTCTACCCCCGTCGGTTGTCTGGATCGTTGACTTATTGACTGAAGTTGCACTATTGTGAAGTGTTGGTTCACTTTCAGTTCCGAATCTGCCTTAACTGCGTGATTAATGCATTAATGACGGTTGGTCGTGTAGGTAGAAATCTTCATGTTTATCATCATATAAGGGTTAAACGAGTCATTATTATCATTATTAGAAGATTGAAGAGCACGAAAGAGAAGCGGCAGAGTTCATTCGAGCGAAAAGATTGAAAGAGGAGAGGATTGTTGTGAACGGATCAGTTCAGAAGGTTAGTTGCATTCTTGTGTTTTTGAGGTAGGTTTTCTTATTGTTGTTCTTCGTTTTGTTTACTGTTGTGTGTTTTGTATATATGTTTGCCCGTGCTCTGATCATGTCATTTTTATCGTTTCATTTTAAAGTTCGTGATTCCTAGCGTGCTTGTTTGAATGGTTGTTTTATTTGGTTGGTCTGGTTGTTTCCTTGTTTCTGTTTGTTTTTATTGTTAGTTCTTTCTATTTTTAGGGCACCGTCACTTTCACGTTTTAATCGTGATGGCATCGTGTTGTTTTGGATTTGCAGTGAGTTAGATTAGGTTTAGATTTTAAATAGTGGTTAGTTAGATTAGAAATCTACAGTGAGGTAGATTAGAGATTTACAATGGGTTAGGGTAAATTGATTCATCATTTTTACTTAGGGTTTTGTCGCGTTTGGTCTGGTAAAAATGGCAAGGTTTAAAATCCATGCCTTAGTTTTTATCAGGTTTGTTAGATTAGGGTTTCATTGGTCTCTGTAATCACTTTTAAAAAATGATTAAAATATGATACCTTAGGATTTAGTCGTTCCCCATGGTCATATGAATGTAGTGTTTTTAAAGCCCCTTTTTCATTTTAAAGCAACCTCGGTTTTCATCACGAAGTTATATGTTAAAACAAAATCCTTGATGATGTCATGGTCAATCTAGGCAGAGGCAGAATCAGAATCGATCTTGAACTGAGAATTTCGTTTTACAAAAGTCATCGATTCCATGTTTCATCCCGTTTCTAGCTCCGTGTATAGCAAGAAGTCTTCTTTGGAAATCATGGCCAACCTAGGTGGAGACGGGATCGGAATCAATCTTGAACTTAAGAATTTTGTTTTACAAAAGTTATCGATTCCATGTTTCATCCCGTGTCCGGCTCCGCGCATAATGAGAAAATATTTCTTCAAAGTAACGATGACCAAATCGGACGCGGAGGCGGAATGGAAATAGAATATGAAAAAAATGAAAATTTGAAGAAAATAAAAATCTGTTTTCCATTCCGATCCCGATTCCGATAACCTTCCCGATTTCAACTTCGAGCTCATTTATTGTTAGTGAAATTTTTGTATCGGTTTTTGCTCTGATTCCAGCAGTGTTGTAAAAAGAGATTGTTTTAGGTTGTAGTTCCACCTCCAGTGCATATATGAAAGGTATGGTTTTAAAGTATGTTTTATGATAATATCTAAAGATCTAATTAAAGGTTTTGCTTGCAGGAAAGTTGAAAGATGTCAGGAACATCAGGGAAGCTGCTCTAAGAAATCAACCTGCAGAAACATCAAAGGTAGCATCAAAACCAAAGAAGTTAAAGCCAAAACAACTGCCTTATACATTAAGGTATAATCACAGGAGTCTGGTTGTGAAGATGAGAAAGGTGGAATCAGATTGGTCGGATATCACTGACACCAATTTAGGTCAATACAATTTTGAGGAATGGTATTCAGAAGCATTTGACAAGGATATTACATTGACTACGAAAAGAATTGTCAGCTCTGGGTCAGCTCATATCACTTTATTTTCTATATCTGTCCAGTGCCCGGAGTTAATCATGATAGTAGCCAGTGCTTACAATCCTACTACAAAGATATGCATGGATTCACAAGACAATGTGATTATTAATCTCACTCCTCAAGCATTTCAGACTATATTTGATTTTCCAGATCCAAAGAGCTTGGTGCAATTAAATGAGGCAGAGGCCTTAGAGCAATATAGTAAGCATAAGGGAATGAATAAATCTCACTTGAACAAGAAGTGGTTGAAAACAGAAAAGAAATCTCTAAGCAAACTGGCAGATCAGCCAAAGAGGTCAGATTTCTATGAAGAGGTGGCAAGGTTGATTGTGATGTTGTCTAGGGTGTTTGGAAAGAGAGATGCATTTTGCTTCAAGGAGTGGATGTTTCCTTTTATTCAGACTATCTTGAAAGGAGAACAACAGTTTGATTGGACAATGATTGTTTATGATGCCATACATGATCAGTTAACCAGGATTAAAGAAACCAAGTGTTTCTTCATGACTTCTTACATTGTTTATGCAGCTACAAGAGTGGGTGTTTTCCCAGGTTTGAACAGAATGGGTGTAATGGGAGCCTTGGATGGACAAAAGAAAGTATGGGAGCACTATGATCAATTATCTCTTCAGGTTGCTGAGACTCATTTCAGAAGAGTCAATGATGCATTTTTATATGTGGTCATCAATTAATTAAATGGAGATGCAGGATATAGGTTAAGTCAAGAAGCTATGGCGTTCATTGCTGAATGGGGAAGTTGGTATATCCAATACCCCAAATTTACATACTTCAGGTTATTTGGTTTTGAAGGCCACCCACATTTACTTCCAAGGTGCTACAGTAATAGGATGGTGCTAATGGAGTTTGTATATCAAGCCATTGGAGTTAATGCTCGGTTTGGGATTAAGCATAAAATTGGATGCCATAAATTTCCCATGAAATTGGGTGAATATAGCTGTCAACACTTGAAGGGAGCAAAGGTGATTTGTAATGAGTTGATACAGTTAAAATTGGGATTGTATATAGCTTTTAAGTATTTTGATCCAAAGAAGAAGATGTATGCTTTATTACCTTCGGTGTTAACAAGACATTTTAATTTGTTAGAAGAGTTTTGGAGTGATAGGCAAGATGAGTATGACTTGAGAAAGAAGAATTATGAAAGATTATCGGTCTCACTCATGTCAGAACTTGGTATTAAAGAAAACATTCCTGACACCGTGGTGGATGATGGAATGATGTTGGATCCATCCTATGAAGCGTTGAATATTGGCACCAAGAACCTGGATCCAATTGATTGGGATACTGAAGAAATAATTGATATCAAGAAGATTGGAAGGACGGTATTGGATAGAAGTGTGCAGTGGTTAGTGCTAAGGACTCAAGCTTCTCAAGGACCAGTTCTTAAAAAGGGTAAAGGATAGAAGAGAATTAAGAGAAAGACACCTCCCAAAGAGCCATTAGAATTCCTTCCTCCAGACATTGAAGAAATAGAACTTGAGGTGGTGGATGATGGAGAGGAAACTCAAGAAGGTGATGCTCTAGTGGGATCTGTTGGTTCAACACCTACTTTAGGTGAATCATCCACCCAAGCCCCACTTACAAGAAAGAAGAGTAAAGAGGTTCAAGAAGGAGCTCTTCATACCATGGTTGAAGCTACTAAAGGAAATGAAGTGGAGGAAGAATTTGTAGAAGTTGAGACAAATTCAGATGAAACTCTATCAGAAAAGGATTTGCAAGAAAACATGCCTTTAGAGGGGACTATTGAGTAGATTCTAACACAAGAAGAGCAATGGAAAATGTTTGAAGAGGAAAAAAGGAAGTCTGATGCAAGGGCTGCAGCGGAGAGACAAAAAGAAATGGAGGCAAACGTACAAGCTAATCTCTACTTCACCAGTAATAATTAAAGTCAAAACAAGTTGAAGTTGAGGCAATAGATGATGAAGTAGAGAAGCAAAGGAGGCAGCAAGAACATGAGCTTAAAGTTAAAATAGACAAGTTAGAGTTGATACAAAAGATCCATGATCTTGAGGAGGAGAAAGCAAGAAACCAGAGGGAAAAGGAAATTTTGGTTGCTAGGTTGAAACAAGCAAAGGAAGCTTGACAAAAAGAGGAAGAATCAGAAAGGATCAGGAAGGAAAGAGAGGCCAAAGAGCTGATTAGGAAACAACAGGAAGAAGAAGCAGAAGCTGAAAAACTTAAGACTTTGGAGGCAAAAAGGTTAGAAAGGGAAAAGCTAGAGGCCTTAGAAAAAGAGAAATTGGAAAGGGAGGCTCTAGAAAGGGAAGCTTTAGAAAAGGAAGAATTAGAAAGAGCAAGAATAGAGAGGGAAGAATTAGAAAAGGAAAGGTTAGAGAAGGAAAAAGTGGAGAAGGATCGGTTGGAAGAAGAGAGATTGAGGAAAGAAGAAGAAGACAAGAAAATACAAGAACAGAAGGATAGAGAAGAGGCTGAAAGACTTGTGCAAATGCATATACTACAAGAACAACAAGAGAAAGCAAGGGTTGAATCCCAATCTCAAGTGAGTATGCAGCCACCTTCTACAGTTATTGCTCCCTCTTCCTCTATGATGACTACTACTCCAAGTGCACCTACATGGCTAAAATTAGACCTGCAGAAGAGAGCAGTAATACCTTCACAACCTCTCAATTGGGAGGATATGATGAAGGGAATTGAGCAAGAGAGGCCTAAAAAGAAGGCTAAAATTCTACATTCTACCCGACTCACAGACAAAGGAGAAATTGTTGTTGAATGTGTCATGCCGATGATAGAAAAGGAGGTAGGGGATATGCAGTTAACAGATTATCAGCTGAGTACGGTCAATTTGGAAAGACCCACTAGAAATCAGCAAATGAATTTGATTGATGTGGTGGCTTCAACGACTAAGTCAAGAATGATTAAGGACAAGCAAAAGAAGGATGAGCTTAAAGCTCAATTGGATCAGTTGCATTCATTCTTGAAGAGTGTCTCCTCTCCAAAGTCACAAAAAGTAGCAGCCATTGAGACTCATGTTTTGCTAAGCAAAAAGGAGGTAGATGATTTGGTGCAGGTTAGAGGAAAGGCGGAGATGGTAGACAGGTGGATAGATAAATTGAACCAAGAGGTAGGAGAGGTTTTAGTGAAAGGATTTGAAGCCTACAAGGATACTGAAGGGTTGATTAAAGAGATGTATCAATACATTGAGGCATCAGAAAAGAAAGAAGAGGAATACAAAGAATATAGTCAGAAGTTAGAAAAGGTGAGTGAATTGCCTCTAACAACTCTTCTGGAACAATCTATACTTGAGGAAGACAACAAGGATTTTGTAGAGAAAACTTCTCGTATACTCTGGTTTAGGACTGACTTTTTGTGTAAGCATAAGAATGAAATTCAAGAGACTGTAAATAATTTGACTGAGCAATTGGAAGAGTTAGAAGCAGCTATTGCCATTATTGTAGATATAAATGCATTTACAAAAGAGGGCATGCCTTTTAATCAAATAAAGGAAAAGTGGGATGAAAGATTCAAAGGACTTATGCAAAAGGAAGATGATGGCAGAGAGTTGATGTTAGATCGACTAGTAGACGTTAAAGAAGAGATAAAATTTGTTGGGAGAGAGTTAATAAAAGTGAAAAGTATGAAGGAGTTTGCTGCAACTGAGTTGGATCGGATTAAATTTGAAGATGACTGGATTCATGGGCCAGAGATGGATACTTTACAGCAAGTCTTTACCAGCTATGATGAGTTCATAGCAGATCCAGCTTTGCATACATGAATCCTTGCATGCATGATGTTCTCCTTCCTTTGCATGTTGCTTGCATACAGCAGTGACAGTTTTGGGGGCGCATGACTTCTTTTCTTTTCTTCTATCTTCTATTTTTAATTAAGACTGAAAGTCTAATGTAAGAACTCAAGATCAAATTGATCTGAGTTTCCAAGAAATTTGTTGTTCCTAAAAAGGTGGATAGCCTAAAATAGAAGTGAAATTCGAACTTTTTGTATATCTATAAATACCAGATGGGTATCATATTGTAAAGGTCAGCTAATTGAGAATTGGATTGGCTTACCTAATGCTAGGATATAGAATTTTGTAGTGATTTTACAGAGATACAGTGTACTTGATCTTTTACATTTAATAGAATTACAGGTTTACTCGAAATATGGTGTTTGGAATTAAATTGTTTGTTTGATAAGGCTGAAATTTATGATCTATCTGTAGACATCCAAATTTGATCACTTCCATATGATCAAAATTGTCTACTTTATTCATCTATTTCATTAATAGTGATTAAATAATTTATTTAATCATTATTTCATTTTCTGCCTAAGGTTCCTAAAGTATCTAATTAAATAAATTAAATACTTTACCTTACCCCCTTGTCTTCTCTTCTCTAAATTAAATAAACATGACAAATTATTTAATTTAATCATTTAACCCATTTGGATTAAAATCAATTTTTAATTCCTTTTTTCTCTCTCTTTGTCACATGCTCCATAACCCTCTCCTAATTCGGATTAAATTAATTAATCTGTGATTAGGATGTGCACCACTTAATCAAGATTAAGTGTCACATCCTCCATAATCTCCCACTTGCCTCTAATCTCTCATTAATTACCTTAATCATGTGTTTGCACAACCTTAATCAAAATCATTAGCCACATTTGGCTTACCTTTTCTGGTCAACCTTCCCACTTACCATTTTTGGTATGGACTCCCTTCCCCATGTGAATTTTTAATTCACATTTATTCAACCAAGGTTCCCCTCTTCCCCATGTGAATTTTTAATTCACTTTTATCTTTCCAAGGTCTTCCCCATCCCCCATGCAAGATTCTAGAAGCCTTGACTTGTCACTTCACATGTGCCAAGGGCTTCTAGAACCTTGGACTTGTCACATCACCCACATGTGACAAATCTCCAGCTTTTTGGAGACACTCTCTTATCCACTAGATTCTTCCAATCATTGTGAATTTTAAATTCACTTTTATTCCTCCAAAGAATCTTCTCATCCCCCAAGATCCACCTCATCTCCACATCACTCCACCCTAGGACATCTCACCCTCCACATATCAAGATGTGAGGGCTTGTGAGTCCTCAACTCACCATAGCCCTTCATCTTGATCTTTGTTGGATCAATCCCAACCGTTGAATTCTCTAGAGAATTCAATTTGGCCTATAAATACCCCTTCAATTCCTTCATTTTAAAAGGATCAAGTCTTTTGCAAATAAACTCTTGCAAAATTGCCATTCAATCTCTCATCTATTTTAGCATCCATATTGCATCAATTCATCTTGCATCCACTTCATTTTCATTGCCATCCAAGGAGCACACAAGACTTCAACATCAAGGGCCAACCAAGGAAGCAACAACATGAAGGTATAACAACAATTTATTTGTTTATCTTGCTTTCATATTGTTCATCTTCTTAGGCTAATCATTGAGGTGCCCTATTATCTTGTTGTTTCTCTTTATTGCACTATTAGTTTTATCTAACATCTCTCACATTTTAGGAAGCAACACTTTATTAGGATCACATTTCTGGCACGCCCGGTGGGACCCACAAGGGGTCTCTTTCTTTCACGTTTTTTGTTGTTTGCTTGTTTGCAGATTCAGGTCGCAGAGAGGCAAACTTTCGCTCTTGGATGTCGCAGAGGGGCGACCTTGCCCTCTGTTTCTGACTATTTTCTATAGAGGGGCGACCTTGCCCTCTGTTTTTGACTGTTTTCTACAGAGGGGTGACCCTGCCCTCTGTTTTAGCCATTTTCTGCAGAGGGGCGACCCTGCCCTTTTAGGCTATTTCTGACTGTTTTCTACAGAGG
The DNA here is from genome assembly GCA_007115665.2 of Sequoiadendron giganteum. NCBI lineage: Eukaryota > Viridiplantae > Streptophyta > Pinopsida > Cupressales > Cupressaceae > Sequoiadendron > Sequoiadendron giganteum. Next base: position 357,896,757 of record CM021110.1, on the reverse strand, counting down.
GGCGACCCTGCCCTTTTAGGCTATTTCTAACTGTTTTCTGCAGAGGGGCGACCCTGCCCTTTTAGGCTATTTCTGATTGTTTTATGTAGAGGGGCGACCTTGCCCTTTTAGGCTATTTCTGACTATTTTCTGCAGAGAGGCGACCCTGCCCTTTAAGGCTACTTTTGACTGTTTTCTGTAGAGGGGCGACCTTGCCCTTTTAGGCTGTTTTCTGACTGTTTTCTGCAGAGGGGCGACCTTGCCCTTTTGACTATTTTCTGTAGAGGGGCGACCTTGCCCTTTTAGGCTATTTTCTGACTGTTTTCTGCAGAGGGGCGACCTTGCCCTTTTTTACTGTTTTCGGACTGTTTTCTGCAGAGGGGCGACCTTGCCCTTTTGACTGTTTTATGCAGAAGGGCGACCCTGCCCTTTACTGATTGACTGTTTTCTGCAGAGGGGCGACCTTGCCCTTTTTGACTATTTTCTGCAGAAGGGTGACCCTTCCCTTTACTGATTGACTGTTTTCTGCAGAGGGGCGACCTTGCCCTTTTTGACTGTTTTCTGTAGAGGGGCGACCTTGCCCTTTTTGACTGTTTTCGGACTATTTTCTACAGAGGGGCGACCTTTCCCTTTTGACTGTTTTCTGCAGAAGGGCGACCCTACCCTTTACTTATTGACTATTTTCTGCAGAGGGGTGAATCTGCCCTTAACAACACATTCGGGAAGGTAAAAAAAAGGGACATTTTAGCTTCGTTTTTGTCTCTTTCTTTTGTTGTTTTGTGCTCTAACCCGCTAATCTTGTTTGGTGGTGAGTGAAGTCAAATTTACTGCACATCACAAAGAAGGGAGAAGATAAACAACTAACCTTGCTACTTTATCTAGGTACTTAGTATAAGTAGGGGAAAGTAATATTTGTTGTTTGTTGTGTCTATTTTACTTATTTTACCTTAAGGGGGAATTAGTTTGTTTTTACCTTCCTCCTTTGCACGTTGTGCGGATCCGAAGGAGGTAGTTGGAAATAATTAGTGTCATCTTCTTAGCGGGACCTGCTTGGGGATTTTATCACCCAAGGGACGATCCCAACCACGCGTACCGACGGGGTATATAAAGGGGGGAGAGCCAAAGCTGTACCCCAATCCAGTTGCGTCGTAATTGGCGGAGCATCGAAGCTAGGGTGATACCTAGATAGATGTGAAGAGTTGGTCCGAACCTTTCAGTATCTCGCTGGGGCTCCCTACTCATGCTTGTGACGGACTGGTGTTCACGGTTTGTGCTTCACATACCGAGTGTATATCGAGAACTCCCTAGAAACCTTGTTCATCCTAGAGTAAGACCTTTGTCGGCCATACCCGTTAAAACGTTAATCATAGGATTGTGCTTGTTCAAAGTGTCTTTCTGTGAGGAACCAGTCAATTTTGGTAAGTCAAACTGTCATTAAACCATTTTAAGTCCTTGCCAAAATCCCTTACCCAAACCAAGTTCAAATTTTCACTGCAGAGGGGCGACCTTGCCCTTTGTTTCGGTCATTTTCTGCAGAGGGGTGAATCTGCGCTTTGCTGTTTTAGCCATTTTCTGCAGAGGGGCGAACCTGCCCTCTGTTTTAGCCATTTTCTGCAGAGGGGCGACCCTGCCCTCTATTTCAGCCATTTTCTGCAGAGGGGCGAATACGCCCCGCTGAACGGCCAGTTTCACCCGTTTAACCTCCGTTCGAATCCCCGAAGCCTCCATTTGACCATTTGATCAATCCAAACCTTCATTTGGTCATTCCAAGCCCCCGTTCACCCCTCTCGACCATCTATCTATCCAATCTGCATATCCGATTACCCGTTCTGAGTGGCCATTCCCTTGTTTCGAGCATCCGTCAACATTTTCTGAAAATCAACATTTCATTGACCAAAGTGCATAAGTGCTTCTTAGAACATTATTGGAGTCCATATCTATCATCAAATCACCCATCCCAATCATCTAGACTTCATTTTTGAAATTTTTTATTTTTATGCCGAAACTTCCGGAGGCCATAACTTTTGACTCGGATGTGGGTTTTGGCTGAAATTTTATGGGTGGTTGCATTAGGAGATGGCATTTGGATTCCCAATAGACTACTAAGTCCATTGGATCCTCCTTAGACACGTTTTCAGAGCCTCAAGCTTTCATCTTGACCCTCAAAATCACAAATTAGTATTTATTTTTTTCAATTTTCTAGTTTTTAACGAACTGTTTCGTTAATAACTCTGAATGCATGTCTCATATTTCTGATGTTAGTTGGCAATTCATCCTATCTTAGTATTGGGTATTTTGTGGAAAAAATTGGACTCTCAAACGTATGCCTACAAAGTTTCCCAAAATGGCAAAATTTGACAATTTTTGAAAACTGCCAAATTTGGCAAAAATCTGATTGTCAACACCTTACGTCCTCTAGTTGAAACCCATGATCTTGGTTTCAAATCAATTCTATCATATCCTCTGATCCAATCCCAATCTAAGCTCCAATTCAGTCTTAATCTGAGCGTTAATCCCATCATCCTAATCTGAGCTTTCATCCAATCATAATATAAGCTTTCATCCAATCCCCATATGAGCTTTCAATTCATCCTAGTTCTCTATCCATCATCTATTCTTTCCTTCTAATCTATATTAATCATGAATCTTTATCCCCCTCTCACACAACCAATAATAGTATTCAAGGGGAATCCTAACTCCATTGATGACGATAATGAAAATCTTGTTGATCATGAAGATTGTTATATAGATCCTCTTGACGCTATCATTGCTAGTAAGATCTCTCCAATCGCCTTCCAAAATCCCACTACTTCTTCAAACTATCCCACCATGCCTTCATCCACATCTAATAACGGTTCTTATGTTACCCTTGACAAGGGATATCCAACATCCTCACCATCGACATATTCATAATGTCCTCCAATTCAACCTCTATCCTATCCAACATCCACATCCTCTTATCCTCATCATAATCAACAATCCCAATACCTCTACCTTAATCCCACATCCCAATCTTCTCATCCTAATCCAACACCTACACCTACACCTTCCTATCACAATCTACCATCTCAATCCTCTCATCCTAATCTACCATCTATATCCTCCTATGCCAACCCACCATACATGTCTTCCTATGGTGGTTCACCACCTCAATCTTCCTATTCTAATCCAACCTCCACACCTTCCTATCACAATCCCCCATCCCCATACCCTTACATTAATTCCACATCTCCCCATTCTAATCCTTCATCTACATCTTCCTACTATCACTCCCCATCCCACTCTAATCCAACATCCACATCTTCCTACATCACTCTCCCTTTCACCGCATTATATCTTAATCCTCCATCTCCTCCTAGTCCTTCATCTAATCCTAATCCTCCATCCATTCCCATCCCTTCATCTAATCCTAATCCTCCATCTCCTCCTAGTTCTACCTCTAATCCTCATCCACACATCCAGTCATATAATCCTCCAATTCCTAATCCTAATCCCCCATCTCCTCCTAGTCCTCCATCCATTTCCATCCCTTCATCTAATCCTAATCCTAATCCTCCATCCATTCCCATCCACTCATCTAATCATAATCCTCCATATCTTCCTAGTCCTACATCCAATCCCATCCCTTCATCTAATTCTAATCCTCCTAGTCCTCCATCCAATCCTATCCCTTCATCTAATTCTAATCCTCCATCTCCTCCTAGTCCTCCATCCAATCCTATCCCTTCATCTAATTCTAATCCTCCATCTCCTCCTAGTCCTCCATCCAATCCTATCCCTTCATCTAATCCTAATCCTCCATCTAATCCTAGTCCTACATTCAATCCCCTACCCACATCTCATCCTAATCCTCCATCTCTGCCTAGTCCTACATCCATTTCCATCCCTACATCTAATCCTAATCCACCGATCCCTAATCCTAATCCCCCATACATTCCCATCACTCTACCTAATCCTACATCCCTTCCAAATGTTTCCCAAGGACTCATGCAAGAAGAGACACCATGCCCTCCCACTTTATCATGTACTATCACTAGTGATGAGGCCCTCCTCCATCCTACACCTATCCCTCTCATCACCCTTCCTACCACCATCCACATGATTGAGCCGGTCAAACCCATCGAATCCCTCGAATCCCCATATTCTACTACTAGATCCACCGAATCCATTGAAGACATCCAATCCCCTCCTCCTAGTCCTAATATTCACAAACTTCAATCCAATGACCTTCATGAATCCTCCATCCTCCTCTCTCCCCCAGTTGCGGAATCCCTCCAACACTCTTCCATCATCATACATCCCACACAAGATGAGTCATGCCAAGAGATTGATCCAAAGCATACAAGCATATCCCCTCCTCCAAATCAAGATCACTCCATCCCATCTACTCCATCTCAAGAACATAGTCTTCCATCCATTTCATCTCATGATCCATACCCTCAACCAAGTCCTATCCTCCCATCCACCCCATCTCAAGATCACACTATCTCCTCCACTCCATCCCATGATCCCATTTTCCTTCAAGATCCAATCACTCCATCTCAGGAGCCCTTATCATCCACTACCTCTCATGATCCCTTATCACTCATTCCTCCTAATGTTGCTATCCCCTCAGCCCCATCACATGATCCTTCATCGCCATCTAGTCTTACCATCCCAATGCCACTTTTGTATCACCTTGGTAATATTACATGCGTCCATGGTGGTCTTCTTGCAGAAGAAAAACAATGTCTATGCACCACCTTTCCTCTTCCACCTACTAATGTGCTCGCATCATGCTTCCAAGAGAATAAGCATCCTACCATAAATCACATGCTACAAAATATGAAATATCAAGGAAAAGGTTTAGGCCTTCATGAGCAAGGTACTTTAGAGCCCATCCAAGTCAAAGAACATCCAGGCACACATGGTCTTGGATATATCTCCCAAAACCCACACTCTAAAGATGTTGGTACAACCTCCGTACATCCTAAACGATCCTCTTCTAAAGGCACAAGAGGTACTTTCCATAGCTCTACCAAGTCATATGCCGCCATCCCCCCTCCTCCATCATACTACCTAAAAACAACCATCCATCTTCCTCCCTCCTCCTCTCAATCCATTTTGGGCCCTTATGTCCCTCCATCCCTCATTGCTCATCCTTCATCCACTATGGTTTCTTATATCCCTCCATCCAAACCCACACATCCTCCATATACATAGTCTATTTTGGGTCCTTACATCCCAAAATCACCCCCTCCATCTTATCCTATTCATCCACCCCTTCTCCCTCGTACACAGCATAAAAATCCTACCTTCATAACTCCTAATCAGGATCAACAAAGGCATATACCTACACATTATCCATCCACATTTCCTCATCAAATGCCCACCTCCATCGCTCCCCATCAGCCATCTCCTCGCATCTATCCCCTTGCTACTAAAAGAACTTTGGATATCAAAGCAACCATACCTCAATCCAAACATCCACATGACTCTAAAGCTCCTCATGTCCCCTTCCACAAACATGTTGAAGAACAGAAAAATCGAGTCCAAAATCGAAATCAATCAAAAAGGCCACAAAGGCCCACCGAAGCAAAAATAAAAACCATGTGGATCCCAAAGAAAAAAGGTGCCATACCTTCAATTGAAAAGTCCATAACGACATCCAAAATTGTTATTTCCCCACAAAATCATTCACCTCCTCCATCTCCTAAATCTATTTTGGGTCCCTACATCCCAAAAATCACTATCCCAACTCCTCCATTATCGCCACCCTCTCCATCTATTCATCCACCTATCTTTTCGCATCCACCATCACATGTCCCAATGTTGGTCCTGAACACCTTCCCCCATCATACATCCACTCCATCATTACATCCATACACTTTCCAACATCCCCTCCACTATCCTCTCTATCTCCCCCATCAAATTCCTTTAATCCATCCTCTTGCATAAACCATTCAGTCTAATAGGGTTGTACCAACATCTGCTGGCCACTTCAAACATGGGCTCTTATTACCTCATATGGAACTTGATGCGTGAGTCCTTCATCCCTATCCTTATCAATTTTCCTCTAAAAATCCGCATATCCATATCCTTATCTTTATCCATCTTCGTCCACATCCTAGTCCAAAAAATCAGAAAAATACAAAAAACAAAAAAATAATAAAGAGAAAATCATTCATCCAATGGTGAAAACTTGGCAAACAAGCGCCTTGGATACGTACCATGATGAAAACTTGGCAAACAAGCATCATGCGTAAATTCCCCATCTAGTCTCCTTCCACGATTGGGGGCAACATCCACTTACGCATTCCTTTCCTCCATCTCCTACATCTGCCTATCTTCTGCATCCTATCCATCCTATCCCATTTATCCCACTTCCTCCCTCTTCCTTGTGATCTTGATAAATGTAGGGGAAAACCTATATACATGCTTTGGACACCTCTTGGCATATATTCCCATCCATACACTATCATATTCCTTATCCACCTCTATCTATCTTCCATTGCCCATCTCACTCCCTTATCCACCCATCTTGCTATCCCTCTTGCCTCGTCATGCATGACACATATAGAGTGGGGGCATCTCCTTATTTGCAATTGGGTCCTTGGAGACATCGTCCATCCATTCCGCCAGGTAATCTTCTCCATCTCCCCATCCTCTCATCCCATAGTCCTTTTCATCCTTTCATCCTTATCTCCCCATTCATCTATCTAAACATCCAATCCATCTCCCTATCCTTTTCCATCTTTTCATCCTTATCTCCTCATCCGTTTATCTACCCAGTAATCCATGTCATTTTTCTGAATCCTTATCCTTCTATCCATATATCCTAGCATCTTTCTATCTCCCCATCTTTATCCATCCATCCATTTTCCTTCCATCTCATAGTCCCTTGTCATTGGTCTCTAGCTATAGGCTACCCTCATGCAATCCCCTCATGCAATCCAATGACTTGATACCTCACTCTCATCATTCCTCTCTCTTTCTCACATCTTTCCAATCTTCATCACTCATCTATCCATCATCTATCCATATATCCTAGCATCTTTCTATCTCCCCATCTTTATCAATCCATGCATTTTCCTTCCATCCCTTGTCATTGGTCTCTAGCTATAGGCTACCCTCATGCAATCCAATGACTTGATATTTCACTATCATCATTCCTATCTATTTCTCACATCCTTCCAATCTTCATCACTCATCTATCCATCATCTATCCACCTATCCTAGCATCTTCTTATCCATCCATCCATTTCCATCCATTATTCCTTGTCATTGGTATCTAGCTATAGACTACCCTCATGCAATCCAATGCCATGTTATCTCACTATCATCACTCCTATCTATTTCCTACATCTTTCTGATATCTTATCACTCTTCATCATTCATCTATACATCCTCTCATCCTCCCAATTCATATTCTAATAATCTAGGTCACTATCCCATCCCTGAGCTTCGCATAACCCACATCCCACATATCGACCATCCAATCCTACGGCCTATCCTGGCTCATCATATCCTCTCCATCATTTTATCCATTTATCTTGGTCATCTCATCATCCCTTATCCATTGTCTGTCGTCGATCTCTGCTCGAACTACGTTGCCCCTGCGCTTTCACGTAGGCAAGGTCGGTCATTTGATCCACCCCCGGGGTTCTATCTTTTGTTTGTCTTGTCTCTTCCATCGTCTATCTTTGGCCTTGTGTCAAGCTACGTGGCCCCTGTGCTTTCACGTAGCCAAGGTCAATCATTTGGTCCGCCCCCTGGGCATTTTTTCCATCTGATCCTCTATCTTCATCATCCTCTTTCCACTTTTACCATGGTCTTTTCCTGAACTACGAGGGCTCTGCGCTTTCACGTAGGCACGGTTGATCTTTGATCAACCCTCGAGCCCCTAGGTCTTTAGGGTGTGTTAGTCCTGTTGTCTTGTCATCCTGTCATCTTGTCGTGTCATCAAGTATGTCCCTATCCTAGCTGGTGCTTATCAAACAACGGTCATCTGTATCACACGATCTAATCGGTTTCTGGTATCCTACGTCATATTGATCTTTTAGTTTACTATCCATCATCGGTCGGTCTCAACAGGATGTATCCTTCCTAACAGACCTCATCAACCCCATCCATCATCTTGATCCTATGGCAAAGGACGTTTCAAACTTGATTGTGATCTTTTGATGTTTTTGACATTTTTTTTATCATTTGAGCTCCCTATCATCACTTGTCATGGTCGCCTTGATCTATCATATCATGGTGTGCTTTGACTAGTAAACATAGGGGCATATCTTGCTCATTTCTTTGTTTTTGTCTTCTTGGTTGTCCCATGTAGTACCCACCAAGATCCCTGAGGTCTTGTGTTACGCTGGGGCATCCTTTTGTGCTTGTGGTTATTCCAATACCTGGCTCGACCAAAGTCATCGCGATTTTGGGGTATTGGAATAGCCTTCTTGTCTGTTGTGTTTGTTTTATGCATTGAACACTAATCCATCTTGGTTTACATACCCTCACGCCCGGTGTCTTATGCTATAGCAAAAATCAGTGCTCTACGGATGGCAAATTGCATTAGGATTGCATTTCATTTTCCATTCCATCATCGTCTTCATATCCCCTTTCATCATCTCATCTCTCATCTTTTCCCACATCCCTTCATCTTTCATCACTCATCCGCCCCTCTGCAGCACTCCAGAGGGCGTATTCGTACTTCTGCAGCAATCCAGAGGGCGTATCCGCACTTCTGCAGCTTGCCTGGGGCAACATCATATTTCTTTTGTGCTCGCCATCATATCTCCCATCGCTTATCATCATTTCTTATCCATGAACTTACATCATCATTTTTATATCCCCTTTCCTCATCTCATCTTTCATCCTTTCCCCCATCTCTTCCTCCTTCTTCTTCCTCCTCCCCCCACTTTCTTTCTTTCCTTCTTCTCTTTCTTTCTTTCCTCTTCCCCCTCCCTCTTTCCTCCCGCCTGCGGGGCGGACACGCCCTCGGACTGCCGGGGCGAACTCACCCTCGGTCTGTAGCTAGGCGGATCCACCCCCTACAATGGGGTGAACCCGCCCTGGGCCTGCAGTGGGGCGGATCCGCCCCCTACAGTAGAATGGACCCGCCCTCGGCCGGCTGGGGCGGATTCGCCCTCCCGGGGCGAACTCGCCCCATCCCGGGGCATACCCACCCTCCCAGGGCTGACACGCCCCTTCTCGAGGCAAACTCACCCCATCCCGGGGCGTACCTGCCCTCCCGGGGTGGACACGCCCCTTCCCGAGGTGAACTCACCCCATCCCGGGGCGAACACGCCCTCCTGGGGCGAACCCACCCTCTCGGGGCGAACTCGCCCCCTCCCGAGGCGTACCCACCCTCCCAGGGTGAACCTGCCCTCTTGGGGCGAACTCGCCCCCTCTCGGGGAAAACACGCCCTCTCGAGGCAAACACGCCCCTTCCTGGGGTGAACCCGCCCTCTCAGGGCGAACTCTCCCCTTCTGCAGTGGGGCACATTCGCCTCTCTGCAACACTTTTTCTCCCTTTTCTTCCCGGGGCCGCCATTTGCAAACCGTGCGTCGGATCGACTTCATTCAAAAGGAAAAGTTGCTTATTTTTTTGAGCTCTTTCCAACCATACCCTCCATTTCTTTCTATTGAGAGATTTTTTTTGGGACCCCTCTCTTTTCCCTCCCCTTTTAAAAGGTATTTTTACCTTTTATTTACCGTTTTATTCCTCTGACTAATCCCTTCCCTTCCTGGTGCTGCCATTTGCACCCCGTTTGTCCGATTGACTTCATTCAAAAGGAAAACTTGCCTAATTTTTTTCCCTCTTTCCAACCATACCATCCGTTTCTTCCTATCGAGAGGTCACCCAAGACCCCTCTCTTTTCCCCCGTCGCCCTCTCGAGGGGGCATACCCTTCACATTTACCATTTTTTTACCATAGTCAACCCCTTCCAGGATTGGGGCATCTTCATCCATTCCCCACTAATTGGACAGCTCAAGTCCTATGCTGGGGCATCATCTTCCGGTGAATTCCTCTATAGAGTCATCTGCACTTTCTTTTCTTCGAAGCACGGTTATTCTAATGGTACTTCGAAGAGGGGCAAAATGTAGACATCCAAATTTGATCACTTCCATATGATCAAAATTGTCTACTTTATTCATCTATTTCATTAATAGTGATTAAATAATTTATTTAATCATTATTTCATTTTCTGCCTAAGGTTCCTAAAGTATCTAATTAAATAAATTAAATACTTTACCTTACCCCCTTGTCTTCTCTTCTCTAAATTAAATAAACATGACAAATTATTTAATTTAGTCATTTAACCCATTTGGATTAAAATCAATTTTTAATTCCTTTTTTCTCTCTCCTTGTCACTCCATAACCCTCTCCTAATCCGGATTAAATTAATTAATCTATGATTAGAATGTGCACCACTTAATCAAGATTAAGTGTCACATCCTCCATAATCTCCCACTTGCCTCTAATCTCTCATTAATTACCTTAATCATGTGTTTGCACAACCTTAATCAGAATCATTAGCCACATTTGGCTTACCTTTTCTGGTCAACCTTCCCACTTACCATTTTTGGTATGGACTCCCTTCCCCATGTGAATTTTTAATTCACATTTATTCAACCAAGGTTCCCCTCTTCCCCATGTGAATTTTTAATTCACTTTTATCTTTCCAAGGTCTTCCCCATCCCCCATGCAAGATTCTAGAAGCCTTGACTTGTCACTTCACATGTGCCAAGGGCTTCTAGAACCTTGGACTTGTCACATCACCCACATGTGACAAATCTCCAACTTTTTGGAGACACTCTCTTATCCACTAGATTCTTCCAATCATTGTGAATTTTAAATTCACTTTTATTCCTCCAAGGAATCTTCTCATCCCCCAAGATCCACCTCATTTCCACATCACTCCACCCTAGGACATCTCACCTTCCACATGTCAAGATGTGAGGGCTTGTGAGTTCTCAACTCACCATAGCCCTTCATCTTGATCTTTGTTGGATCAATCCCAACCGTTGAATTCTCTAGAGAATTCAATTTGGCCTATAAATACCCCTTCAATTCCTTCATTTTAGGGGATCAAGTCTTTTGCAAATAAACTCTTGCAAAATTGCCATTCAATCTCTCATCTATTTTAGCATCCATATTGCATCAATTCATCTTGCATCCACTTCATTTTCATTGCCATCCAAGGAGCACACAAGACTTCAACATCAAGGGCCAACCAAGGAAGCAACAACATGAAGGTATAACAGCAATTTATTTGTTTATCTTGCTTTCATATTGTTCATCTTCTTAGGCTAATCATTGAGGTGCCCTATTATCTTGTTGTTTCTCTTTATTGCACTATTAGTTTTATCTAACATCTCTCACATTTAGGAAGCAACATTTTATTAGGATCACAAACTCACTTTTATTTGTTAGCCTATTTTTCTAATGCAATTTCTCCTCGTCTTTTAAGGCATATCCATATGCCTCATCCACATTAGGTAACTTGACTAAGGCTAGCTCATCTTGTAGTTGAAACCTTAATCCATTAAAATACCTAGCTATGACTTGTTCTTCATCCTCTTGAATATCATTTTGAATTTGAAGCCTCATAAATTGTTCAGTATAAGCTTGAATAGATTGATCTCTTTGTCTTAGATTTTGAAATTCTCTGAAAAGTTTTTGTTGATAATCAGAAGGCAAGAACCAAGCTCATAGGTGTTTCAACATCTTGGGCCATAATATGATTTTGTCCTTTCCCTGTCTTCTCCTGAAGCTCTACAAATTTTCCCACCATAGGGAAGCATGGGACTTCAACTTGGATGCTGCAATTTTCACTCTTTTATGATCTTCCTCAATATTTTCATTCTCAAAATAACACTCCAACTCTTGGATCTAATCTAAGAACAAATTTGGATTGATTTCACCTTTAAATTTCCACTTTCATCTTGGAGCCTTGTTTGGATATGACTTAAATGAGCCTCTCCATAGGGTCTACTTCCCTAGCTACATTTTTGGATGCTCTAGTTCCTCTTCAGAATCATCCAAGTGAAGGTTGTTCTCAATGGCCTCTAATCTTTTGATCCAATCATCAACATTATTCCTTCGAAGACCAACATTTCTCTTGCCTCTTATAGGGGCCATTTAGTCCCGTTATATTCCATGATATTATATGCATTGGACAAAAAAGGAGGGAAGCTGTATCACCTTGATACTACTAAAACAAGAGAGCAGCCCCCCTACTTTTTTCTAGATTTGTTTCCTACATGGGAGTCAAGAGTTCTCTGTTTTCCTGAAGCAACATCCCTTAGTATCTTTGTTTCTTGTTTCTTTTAGTGGTGGTCTACCCACTTTATTACAAACTCCCACGTCTAACTTCTTCTTTCGTGTTTATTTGGTTTTAGTCATCATCCTCCATCACATCTTTTTGGGAGGGAGGAGATATCTTTGGGCTCTTTTCAACTTCAATACTTATATCCTTCTCTTCTTTAGCATTTGGCATTTGATCCATCTCTCAACCAATCTACAACTACTCAAGAGAGGGAACCAAATCCTGACCCTTTTGAATATCTATTTCTCCTTCCTCAAGATTTTCCATGTTTTCTTTCTAGAGTGTAGAGTCCACTCCTTCCGCTTCTTGTGTCAAGGTCTACATATTATTGAAAACAATTTTTTTGTCAAGCTCTGTAGTAACATTTACAGGATTCAAATTAGTCACAACATAAGGGAGAGGATCACTTTCCCCCATAGCATACTGGATAACTGGTTCCAACTTGTCATGAGGGGCATTTTCCACCACGGACAACTCCTTGTCCCTAATAGAGGCTTGGGAAGACACTATCTCCTTACCAAGAAGCAACAAACCATAAGGGGAGCAAGGAGTAATCGGTTCCTTTAGTAAGACCTTGGGAACAAATTTTTTTGGTAGGAGAGATAAGCAACAACTCTTGCTGGTTATTCTTCAGTTCCAAAGGAATCTTTTGCATGCATCTTGCAAATGGCCAAAATTATTGCAACCCTAGAAAAGAACCTTGTCATTTTTGTATTGCAGAGGTTGGACCCATCTTCCAAACTTTGATTTAAGGTTCATCGTGGTAGGGAGCACTATGTTAACAACAACATTCACACAAATTCTTGCATAGACCAGTCGGGTCTTAAGTTGAGCTACTTTGTCCACTATCAAAAGGGTACCAAAGGAATCAACAATTCCTTTAAAAATATTTTGGTTCCAAAATTCCAAAGGCAAAACTGGGAGCTTAACCTAGGTTGGAGCTACCTTACCAAGGTTAGCTAAGGCATCAAACCCTAGTTTCCACTTACTTAGTGAGAAAATATTCTTGAATCTTCTATCAAAGGCCCATGGACCTCCCATTAGAACTTTTATCATATCTTCAAGGACAACAAAGCTAAACACAAATAAACCTTTAGGCATTGCACTTATAGTGATAGAACCCTTGAGATTCCAAGTGTCAGAGGCCCACTTTCGTACCTGATCAATATTTGGGCACTAAGCAAAGAATTTCCCAACCAGGGATAGCTTCAAGCCCTTGATAGCCTCATCTAGAAGCACATCAGGGACATCCACTTTGTTTCCTTCCAAAATACAGAAAATAGACAAATTTAGTGAAGTTTTTTTTGAATTTTTATCTCCAATCAGCTAATCCACATAGGAAACTGGGTTCTCCCTAGTAAGAAAAGCTTCTTTATTCTGATGATTAGGAACAAGAGATTTACTAGGTGTACCTTCAAACCCCCCCCCCCAACAAGGAAGAAGAGGCAAAACCACCAGAACGAGAAGAATGCATAGGTGGGGGAGCTCCATTGAGGCCCCCTCCATGTCGGATCATTAGGAATCACAGGCAGGCAACACAAAAAAAATGAAATTTTACGTGCACATGTAAAGAAGACTCTAGTGTTATATGTTTATTTATATCCACTTATTAATTTTAACTTACTCCTTTCAATTCCTACATGTTTCTCCAAGTTTTATTTCATATTTATAATAGTTTATCACATGATCTAAACAAGATTCAAATACTTAATTTTATACTATTGCTATATTTACTTTCCTATTTAAATAATGAATTTTACCATAACAGTTTTTTTTATCATATATATCAAAATTAAATTATTACTTTTTATTAAAATAAGGATATTTATATGGAGGGTAGTGGTTTTTATAAGATTTTTCTAATAAAATTGTTATTTTTCCTAGTATCTTGAATAAAGCTCTTTGTTTTCGTAATGGATCTATAGTTATTATAAAATTAAAATATAATATTAAAAAATAATATAATATATTCCAAAAATTTAACACTAAGGACTACATACTATTGGAGAATGCCAAGATCAAAGAGAATGAAACAACTTCCACAAGTGAATAAAATCTACACAATAGTATGTCTATCAAATATGAAAATGAAGAGTGTATAATATAATGATCAAGCTTTGCTTATACAAGGGAAGGATGAGGAGGTGAGAAGGTAGGAGTAAAACTCTAACTACCCCTCTAAATATGGGACACTTGTGAGCTCACTTGAAAAGTGGGTAAGCAAGTGTCAATAGGTTTCTTGAGTCATGAGGACACATGTCTCAACCATATGAAGTGAGACAAAAGCAAAAAAACCTAAGTAAAATTAAGATAGGTGTGAATAGGTCAATCCTAGAAAGGTGATTAGCTAACTAGGTATGATAATGACACTATTTACACTAACACCTCCCTTAAGTTCAACTTAGGGAGAAATGTATGCAATAATTATGAGTTTTGATTATGAGGCCATGTTAGGTACTCATGTACTAATATCTCATAAAGTGGAGTAAAGGAGAAAAACCTAGTGGAAATAAAAACTCCTCTCCAAAAGATAAATGATGCAATGAAATAAAATGTACAAGTGAAGAAGATAAGTGATAGATGGAGGACTCATGATGACCCCCAAGGACTACTTATAGCACAAATTAAAACTAATGTTCTCCCTATTGGAGAGAAAAGAGAGGTCATGTGCCCCCCTAAAAAATGTGAAGTTATGAACTTCATGTGAGGAAATATTTCCTCCCTTGAAACTGATAGTAGAAGAGAAACCATGTAGCCTCCCCTCAAAATGATGCATGTAGTGTTGGTAGATGCTCAACATTGGATGAAGATGATCCATGAATATTGAACAACATTTCTCCCCTTGGGAAGAAACAACACCACAAATGTGTGAAATATGACTTTCCATTCCCAATAGGAATATGTAGAAGTAAGGTGAATGTCTTTGAATGATGTACATGATTCAAAGATTGAAATGATGCCAATGACCTTAGAATGATGCTCAAATATTTCCAATCCTATGTTGATGTGTGATGAATGTTGATAAGATGGATCAAGTACCATAGGTAATTTTGAAACAAGGACCATGAATGGATGGTTATGTTTGGACCGATGTGAATATGACACTACTACAAATGATGATAACTTATGAATATCTACACAATCTATCATGATGGAAGCCAATGTAAGCGAGGTAAGAGCAATATCCAAAGATGACAATGACAATGCAATTTCATAAAAGTTGTCATCAAATAGAAGATGAATGTCCTCAATGTTGTCATCCAGATTAACAAGGTGAGATTCTAAAAATAAAGATTTTATGCTATTAGATATGCATCTCAATGTGGTGGATTTGGAATGATGATAGAAATAACCTGATACAAAGAATCATTAGAACTCATGAATGAGTCAACACTAAATTCAAATGTAGTAACAAATGACATGGGCAATGAGATATCAATGCAAGTCATTAGACTATATTATTAATCCTCAAATGATGATGTTTCACAACATGTTTGAGTGAGATTGGATGATGTTTCTACATGTGTTGGAACTAGAGGATTAGGTAAGGTAATACTATGACTAAAAAGAATTTTCTCCAATTCACCAATTTGATGAAACCAACATTCTTCTGTTGTATGCCTTTTCTTTCCATAATATGGACATATTTGATTTTTCATTTATTAGGAGAATTATGAAGAATACTCAAATGGAAGGGATTTAGTGTGATCATGAGCCCCCCTTAATTTAGAGAGCTCCCCCAAGAAAGATTAGTGTTGATTGTAGCCCCTCTATAATAATGTGCAAGATTTTTTTTACAAGTTGTGAAGATAAAATGCCAAAATATTGTATTTATAACTCATGAAGATTTTTACAATTTTGAAAATATGACAACCGAGATCTTATTTTTACATGCAAAATCAAATTCCTTGTGAAATTCTGATAGAAATAAGAAAAAGCTTGCAAAATTTTGATAAGCAGGGTGAAAGTTATGCCTCATCAAAATTTTCTTACAATGTTGAATTCAGAGGTTAAAATTTGATATTAAACAACAATAAATCAAAAACATCTCAACACCAAAACATCAACACCAAAGCTAGCTTTTTGATGACTATTTATAATTGAAAGTCCAACTCTCAAACACCAACAAATATGGATGAAATCCTCCAATAGAACAAAGAACCAAACATAGGAATTACCTACAAAGTGGTCATATAGGCTAGGAAATTTCCAAAATTTTCATACAAATAGTGACAAAAATGCCATGAAACTTGCAAGTAGGCTAAGAGGCCACAAATTTTTTGCAAACACAATTTGGACCAAAAGAGGCCAAAATATTACAACAATAGGTTGGATAGGCAAAAATATCATGAGAAAAATCTACCCTTTGCTATTTGTTTGGAATTTTATTTTTTGTAAAATGGACACAAAGGCCAAAAAAGTGAAAAATTTGAAAATCTACCAAAATTGACAAAATAAAAGGATTTTTTGTTTTGTTTCTTGAGCCTTCTGAATGTGATGGAACTAACTATTTAGATATATGATGCTCCATTGATAGGGATATGTGCGAGAGTCACCTCAATATGAGAAGGAACATGCTCGCATGGCTCAAATACCATGTTGGACAATGGCAAGATCAAAGAGCATGAAACAACTTCCACAAGTGAACAAAATATGTATAACTGTATGTATATATCAAATATATGAAAATGAATCTAGTGTATAATAAAATGATCAAGCCTTGTTTATATAGGCAAGGATGAGGAGGTAAAAATATAGGCGTGAAAATCTAACTACCCCTTTAAATATTGGACACTTGTGAGCTCACTTGACAAGTGGGTGAACAAGTGACAATAGGTGTCTCAAGTCATGAGGACACATGTCTCAACCATATAAAGTGAGGTAAAAGCAAAATAAATCTAAGTAAACTTAAGCTAGGTGTGAATAGGTCAATCCTATAAAGGTGATTAGCCAACTAGGTATGATAATGACACTATTTACACTAACACATACAAATGATATTTTCAAATGAATTCATTTTCTCTTGAAAAAGATAAGTGAAATTGATTTTTATTAGCCTTTTTAGAGGAATAGAGGAGGCTCCACTAGGGGTTTTATTTAATCTTAGGTTGGTTCCATATAAGATGGTTTTCAGATAGTAGTTTCTTTGAAATGATCATATGAAAAAGTAGATCAATTTTAATACATGCTTAATAGAATCTTGAGCTAATATAATTTATCTTAGATTCTTGTACCATAAAGATATATATTCCATTTTATAATTTCTTGCAATAATATTTAAATGAATAAATAATATCTAGTTTGAGAAAATCATGATGAAAAAATAAAGAATCAATTGATACAAATAATTTATTATTAAAAAAGTTAATACCCAACTTTAAAAAGTCATGATAACAAAATAAACAATAAACTTTGTATCATTCAAAGAATAACTAATACCTAGCTTGAGAAAGTTGTGTTGATAAAAGAAATAAATTGATACAAATTACTTTATAAAATGAGAAATAGACCCATTACAAGAGGCCTTTCCAAGAATCTAGAAGATCCATCACTTAGTAGAATAAACTCAAAACCACAATAGTTAAAGCTCGGTGCATGAAATTCTAAATCACGACAATATAAAAATATGATGCTAAAAGAATATATGTCTTAACAAGTGTTGCAACCCAATTAGTTTAAGTCACCTTAAATATAATTTACACATCGATCAAAATCTATTTATTATTATTTTTACCATAGTTTTTAAAGCCAATCCAACTATTATAGAGCTCTTCATAGCCACACCAATGAGCTCAATGGTGCCTAAGTGGTTAGTGAAGGTCTAGGTAATAGCTCGAAGAGAATATTGGTAAATGAATAGGAATATTATAAGCCCAACAATATACTATAGCTTCTTGGATTCAATCCAACTCTTTGTAGCAAGCTTATTGGTATTAAAAATTTAAGGAATTTTAGAAGAAAGTTCACCACTAGTGCGAGTCCAAGAAAATCCATTATTAGGCTTCCATATTGCTTCTTTATTCAATAGAGGCAATCTCACACCCTCTTCCTCCATTGTTAGGAATTCACCAAGCTCTACATCACTATCATAAATGCTTTCAAATTCAATCTACTCTAAACTTCCTAATTTAATGACAAAAAATGAATGAATATAATTAAATAAGTGTAATTGTATCAAATCACATGCAAAGTACTTAGAGAGGTAAACTATGTGATGCACAATCTTTTACTTTCATTGAATTTTTTACTTTTAATCATTGATATGATCAATTACTATTAAATCCTCGCTTTTAAGATGCATGTGGTTGGTAGTGGCCTTCATTCATAAATGTCCTCTTCAATTGTCATCATAGAAACATCAAAGGTCTCTAGACCAAGGTCAAAAGTGAGAATCTTCTCAATAGAGCAGATGCTCCTTTAGGTCATAGGTAATGGTTACAACAATATGCTCATTCATGATTCTCAAAACAACTTTGAACTAGATATTCAAATCCTTATATAAGGAATAAGACATACCAATAAGAGATCTATTTGACATGAATCTCTACCATTCCTTTTATCTTATGATATAAGGAAATTCTAGAGCTTGTCAACAAACTACTTGCTATAAGCACTTTCTTGACCACCAACACATCCATTTGTTCTTCATCATCCACATCATCTAAAACTAATAAAACCTTGGATTTTGCAAATGACTTCTTAAAAAGATGCTAAGTTGGTGTTAGCAATAGTACTCACTATATAAAGATGCTAAGTCATTTTTTGTGCCCTCTAGTCTTACTTTGAACAAGAAGCAACATGAGGGTTGCTAAAATACAATGTAAGAGGGTTGCTAAAATTCCTTCATGTGGCTCATGGTGGGAAGATTGGTGGTCATCATGGGAGTGGACAACCACTTTTAGAATATTAGGAGGCTGTATTTTAAAATTAGGATCGAAAAATTAATTTAATATTGGGGAAAACTTTTCTTAGGTTTATGGTTTTATTTATTTATTTATTTTTTATATTGCACGAATCGACTTATGCCCCCTATAACCTATAGTGCATTAGATTTCTTTTTTAACATGACTAGTGACACTAGTGCGACACACCCTTTGATACCATGCAAATGAAGGATTGACCCTCGTAACCATTTTCTTGCAACATGATGCTTTCTATCAATCAAAACAAGGCCCCCACTTTGATTTGCAGTTTATTTTAACAACATTATAATTGATCTAGAAGATTTAATCTATAGAATTAAATTGTTTAATTTGTTAATAATGTGCACATTACTAAATGTTAGAATTTTTAAAAAATATGATTATATAAATATTTTACAAATTTAATGAATATTAAGAAAAAAATTCATTATTTATTTATTGATACAAATAATTTCAAAGTGAAAATAGATTAAAGTATAAAACATTTAAATACCTTCTATGATGATAACAGAAGCCGAGTAAGCTTTACTATAATATTCTGTTTTCCAAGCGTAGCTCTATAGCCCTCGCTCTCTTTTAAACAAACCAGCAGAGGGAAATGGCGACAGTGAAAGTAGAAGCAAAGGAGGAAGACAAGGCCAAGTCATCCTCTACTTCATTTTACGTGGATAAAGTAGTGGTGAGTTGTTCCAGTTGCATAGTTGTAGAGACAACAAATCTTTCCATAAAAAATTTCGTCATCTCATAAATACATTGGTGATTTCTCAGGCCCCAGGAGACATAGTTGTAGACCTAACAAATCTTTCCAATCAGACGCTCAGGGTTGGAGGGGGTCTTCGTCAGGTACTTCATTCAGGGCAACTGATATCAATATTTTTTTCTTTATCTCTGTTGAATCGAAACGAAAGTCTTCACGGTATTAAACATCAGCTTTTAGACATATTCAGCTAAGCATTTGTAAAGATGATTTTTTTCTTGAGCTTGAATTGGAGAAAGGGAAGATTGAATGCCTGTTGAGAATTCCTTTGTTTCCTCTGGAGAAACCCTGCAGGGTTTAGGGTTTTAGACGGAGTTATTAGGTTTATCCATCATCGTTGCTACTCCAAACCCCAACAAGCCACAACTGTCAATAAGGTGGCTCATAACTGCAGTGGATGCGTGATTAGGTTATTGGTATAGATATCTTAAATATATCTATCTAAAAGACAGCTGAGTGATATAAGATTCGAGGCATTTATATTGGACCTGTGATATAGGTTAGATAGGTGCTTCAAGATTGAAAACTCTATGTATATGTTGGATACATGTATGTAAGATATCTATATTAGTCTATTAGGTTTCTATATATATGTATATACAATTTGGCATAATGAATTTCTGATATGTAAATGACCAGCAAATTTATATTAAGGATTTTTTTTGTTATCCACTCATTCTACAGTCTCCCTTGCTGCCATTGTAATTACACCTATTGGTGGTTGTATTTTCACCGGTATGCTGTCACTACACACTAATAATTGACAGGATGATGGTTTATACTTATAGTTGCCAAAGTAGAATCATTTTGAAATATGCAAAATTTTCAAACTATGCCTAGGATCATCACCAGTACCTCACTCACAGGTTGTTGTATTGATTCAAGAGCAAATGAAAAGAGTGCGGTACAATCATAGTGCACACTACATCAAAGACGGCTCACTTCATCCAAGTATTACCGAACAAGAAAGTAATTAGGGCATAGCTCTGGTAAAGATTCTTAGCAAATTATTAATACTATAAGCCTAAAAATTTTAAGCTTTAGAAATTTGAGATAGCTTGAATGCTAGATTTCAATAGATGTTAATCAGGGGAGCTGGCTTTCATACAAGTAAAGTTTTATTTAGACATTTAGATTTTGCTGTAAAAAATAGCAAGATTATGTGTTAAAATTGACGTGTAGGAAAGATGAGCAATCATTACTGCATCATGAATACAATTTAAAATGTTAATGGATTTAATTCTGATACTTTACCTGCGGAAAGCATTGAAAAAGTCATTGCATTTGATGCCTCATTTATGTGTGCCGATTTACAGAAAAATGGATTTCAGTTTTTGACTATGCTGCACCATGAATCG
The DNA here is from genome assembly GCA_007115665.2 of Sequoiadendron giganteum. Taxonomy (NCBI): domain Eukaryota; kingdom Viridiplantae; phylum Streptophyta; class Pinopsida; order Cupressales; family Cupressaceae; genus Sequoiadendron; species Sequoiadendron giganteum. The sequence goes on along the minus strand of CM021110.1, from coordinate 357,875,432 downwards.
GAAACAAGATCTCAAAATTTGGTACAGCAAGTTTCAGAAGTAGGGACAGCTAAGTTACATACTGCAAGACTCTCGCAGGCTTTTCAAGGAAATGAGAGCTAAACATGAAATAGTGTTTTAATAAGTGGTGGGGGAAGACTATTAATATAATAAATAAAAAAATATTTGAAAATAAATTAAAAAAAAAGTAAAAGAAACTCTACTTTTTATTTTATGTAATATGAGAAAAAGAAGCTGAAATATATACAAAGTTGTAATATTGTATAACATTTTGCATCAAAGACAACAAATCTTAATACGTCTTCACCCCTATCTTGAGTGGAAGTTGTACCATTGACCAAGATGTTAGGAAAATAATACGTGTTTATCAAACCATTTCCCACATAACCCCATGAGAGAAAATCATGCATACAAGCTTACAGAATAACCATATGCAAAGATCAACAACATACCACAAGATAACACAAGATATACCCTTGGAAAACCCTCAAGAGGGAAAAACCCAATCTCGAAAAGCATCCACCCTCAATGTATTATTCAGCAATGAAAGCAGCATAATAAATACACTTATAGAGTCTTCATGAATATTTTTGAAACAACATGCTTCTCCAATGCATCCTCCATGTGTCCAAGCATATATCCACACATTCCATTCCATGCTTCACATATGCACTCTTCAGAATAAATCTCAATACAATGACAACCAAGCCAAAATACTTAATGGCCAAATAGCCAACTGACCAAACTCAATCACTAAACATGTGCGTGCTCTTATAGAATCAAGTTCATACAAAACAACAAAGTGGTAACATAAAACCATGTGCCTCAAAACCATGAGTACACAAAGCCATTGACCCCAACAATTACTTTTTGGTACAAAGTTTTCCAAATATTAAATATTTTTCCCATGTGCAACCCACACAGAAAATATATAACTAATGTTACATTACATACAATTTTACAAGTGGACCCAAACAAATATTTAATGTGACTAAACACATCACATAAGATACACTACAAATAAATATTATTTTACACAATTAAAATAATATTTATTGTGCAAGGTGTACAACGCCCTATTCCTAGCATTCACCCACTTGTTGTATACATTGCATAAGGGTCACTCGATGAAATGTATCATCATAGTCATCCATGAAACCGCATAAATCTCCAACATGCTCTCTTGCTCCATCAAGATACTCGCAATAACATCCAAAATGTCCACCATGTCAAGCAAGAACTCTCATCCTCCAACATGCCACCTATGGAAGAAAGTGAACAAGCCAAGGTAAAGATACATCAATCCAAATAACACAAGCATTAAATCCAAGTGATAAAAAGGGCTCCACGTTGTTGTCAAATGAAGAAAAAACCTACACTATTGGAAATAGCAACCACAACAAATGCTAATCCATCCAATCATCCATATCTCAACAGTATCAAGAACATCAATAGAACTCTAGCCAACAACATATCCGACCTATAAACCACAATCACAAGCTCCATGTATAAAACCTATTCATGGAGAACATACACATCTAGGAACTCCCATTGCATGGGTAATGTCAAATCTGAAAATACATCATGGCATACCAAGTCTACCAATTAACACTCATACCAAGGTGTGGCTAGTAATCAAACCATGTAGTATCAAAGAACAATCACAATGAACCACACATGTAACCATAACTGTTGCATACTCTCTCACAACATGTCACCATAACTCTCCCAAGTCCACCACAACAAACCATGTGAATGTGAACCTCTAGGAAGTAGCCATAGAACAAAAAGAGGAAAACTTGTAAATCATATCACATAATATGTCCATCTACTAACACCTCAGAGTGCTTGTATCAAGTAAGATCTTCCTCACAACCTCAAATGAAAAGCCTTAATAACACCCAAATGTTCAATCTTCAAGATCAAACAAAGCATATGTATCTCATACGACCAACATGGATGTAAGCCACTCTAACCAAGGAAGATCAAACTCAAAACCAAGAATAAGCCCAATAACATCTCCTAAACTCCTCATCAATGGATGGCGTCATAAATAAATTCATATGCACAAGGAGATAAACATGCCAAATACTCCTCAAATGAACCCTCCAAAACTAACAAGCATAGCTCAAGACCATATCCATGAGAAGACAAAGCATAAAACATAATGCATTTGAAAATAGGATGGGCAATACCTCTCAGATGATTATTTACCGAGTAGACCAAGAGTGGGAATGAGATTGCTCCTCTAAGATTCACCAAGCCACAATTACTCTCTCCAAGAGCAATCTCCACTATAGGTTCATCATGAATGCATGTCCATATCCAGGTAAAGGCTCCTCAAACTTTCTTGTCGAAACATTCAAAGAGTAACCGTCTCAGCAAATGCCTCACCCAAGTTTCCAAGTATCCATGAGCACCTACAATTGATCAATTCATGCTAAGCTCCAAATGCAACACTACACTCTCATGAACCCAAGCAAATGTCCAATGTACTTAATACCAAGAGAACTATCCATATCACTATCAAAGCTCTAGCTGCAAAATCAGGAACACATCATGACATCATGATCTAATAGTATCATGTCAACACTCTAATGCACAATCAAGAGTTCTCCATGACACCACCAAAATCATCCCCTCAACCAAGGATCACCTGTAAAATCCGACAAGTCATAAATTGACACCTCAACCAAAGACTCCAAGAGTCCTTCATGGCTAACCAAGATGTCAACATCTCCAGTCACACATAACCATCTCTTGACAATGAAATTGAAAATGTCAAAGAGTTTTCACTGTAGCAAATAGGATCCAAGAGTTCCTCCATGACACCAACAACCAATGCAAAAGATCATCCATCACCAAGTTATGAATCCACATCATTGCCAAAGCTTCCATTGAACTGTGATATTGAGCTCTCCGTGGCAACATGATAACCATCTCCTAAATGAAGATCACCCATGGTCCACACACATTCAACTACAATGCCAACAACTCCAAAGAATAAAGTAGAACCAAGATCTCCAAGCCAAGAAGATACAACCACCATTGAAACATCACTGTCAAAAGTTCCCACTGAACAGTGTAACCAAACTATCCATGACATCATGATGAACAACATGCTACAAGTCATCATTACTAACTATCCAGGCACTCTAACCATCCATCCTCTCATCTCAATGCAACATACCGATGTACAAATAACTACAAACAAGGCTAACTAATTGAATCTGCAACAAAATTGAAAGGACCCGTTGATGTAGATAGTCGACATCCTAGTCATTCCACTACAACCAAATGGTTGGTCAACCCACCCAAATATATGACTCATAGATCCTCAATCAATGTAACATGCAAACTCACCATCACATCAATAATGTGCAAACCAAGATAACCAAGAAGATAACTTGTATATAGTAAGATTCAAACATTGGATCACATATAGATCTGATTTGCCAAGCAAATCCACAATTGGGTATCATAGTCAAGGAACCAAACAAGCATCTAGGAGATAAGAACAACCTCTTAACACTAAACCTCATCACCACATGCCAATCGCATAGTTAGCGGGGCTAACAACCTTGTACAAACTGTCGGTTGGTACTCGACTGTACTTGGTACGTTGTCACTAAGTGTACGAGGGGCTTGTGGACCCTCTTGAATTAATTTTTTTTAAATAATGTTTTAATTAAATCTTTTTATTGTCACAACTTTTTTATTTTTTATTTTTTTCATTATGAAATATTTGGTGACTGTATGGTCAAGAGGGTGGAGGACTAATTTTTTTCCTTTTGTCATACTGGCCAAAATAAGCTGAATTTTATGTCTATCTTCATTTGTCAGGTCTCTTGGATCTAATGGTGAGGTCTGTTTTGTCCGAAGGGGTCATTTGTGAAACTTCCTTGCAAAAATCTCATGGTGAACACCTAGAAAACATCCTTTTTGCAACTCGTTTTCAAATCCCAAAATTTCAAAAAATACCACAAATTTGTAAACTCCAAAACCCCAAATTTGCAAATTTCAACCTGTACGACATATCTCATACCTTGAAATGTCTGAAATCTCTCCAACATTGTCATGGCTTCAATTTTGTACAAGATCCGCTCAAACAAATGTTATATCGAAATAGGGACCTCTCACCTCCTTCAAGTTTCAACCAAAACTATGGCTCTGATACCACTTGTTAGGAAAATAATATAGGTTGATCAAACCATTTCCTACTTAACCCCATGAGAGAAAAATTTGCATACAAGCTCACAAAATAACCATATACAAAGATCAAAGACATACCACAAGATAACACAAGATATACCCTAAGAAAACTCTCAAGAGGGAAAAACCCGACCTCCAAAAGTATCCACACTCAATGTATTATTTAGCAATGAAAACATTACAATACATTTACAAAATCTCTATGAATACTTTTGAAACATCAAGCTTCTCCATTGCATCCTCTATGTGTCTAAGCATGTATGGAGGAGGAAGCTCAAAAGTCTAGCAGATACAAAGGACTTAGAAGTTTTAGAAGACTTTGGGCTTTGGTGATCAAGAATGCTAAGGAATGGTAGGAATGCAAGGGAAACACTGACAGTTTGAAAGGCCGACAAATCCAACACTTAAGCAACTTTTAGGATTCAAATTTTGGGAATCAGGGGTGTCAAATGAAGGGTATGAGTGCAAAGGAAACTCTGAAACTTTATTGACAAATTTAACACTTAGCCAAGTTTCACAAGGTTTCTAAGCAGGATATTGGAAACGATAAGAAAGGCATGCTAGGATGGATACCCCCGAAACTGGGAAAAGATGATAAACACACCACTTAGCCAATTTTGAAGGATTAGAGCGGGGAGTTGAGAGCGATAGGGAAGGTATGCAAGCATGGGCAACCCCAAAACTCCGATACCTCAAAAAACTCAACACTTAACCAATTTTTGATTTTGTAAGTTAGGTGTTTGACTAAACATGAAAAGGGGGATTAATGCAACATTCAGGGGCACAATTTGAACATGACTAGCCCATTTATAGTCTCTTAGATTGGTCATAATCAATAGGCAATGAAGGGGGGCATGAAATGTCAACAACAACCAAATAGCCAACCAGTGCCAACTTCAACTACTAAACATGTGCTTGGTTTTATAGAATCAAGTTCACACAAAACAACCAAGTTGTAAGGTAAAACCATGCGCCTCAAAACCATGAGTATACAAAACCATTGACCCCAACATTTATTTTTTGGTACTAAGTTTCCCAAATATTATATATTTTTCCCATGTGCAACCCACACATAAAATATCTAACCGAAGTTACATACAACTTTACAAGCAGACCCAAATAGATATTTAATGTGGCTAAACACTCGCCTAAGATGCACCACAAGTAAATATTTATTTTACATAATAAAAATAATTATTTATTGTGCAAGGTGTACAACACCCTATTCCTAACACAAGGCACTACTATTAGACTTTTCAGGATTATCTTCTGCACTATCTGATGTCTTAGTTTTAGCCTCCAAACAATATTATTTTTGCAGTTGTTTTCAAAGATGATAAAACATGTTGTGAAAAATGAGTACCAGGCTCTAGCATTATTCATCAAACAAATAAAAATTATAAAAGTAGACACATGAATGCTGGCTAAATTTTGAATGGGCCATTTTATAATATCAGCCAGGAGCTTCAGCATGTTCCCAAGTAAGGGAGTCACTAGAAAATTGAACTTGACAAAGATGTCCACAACAAGTTGCAGTGATAATGAACGTGTGTTAGAAATCCAAGCATCTGCACTAAGATCATTGTGTTTACTTTCTAAATCATTTGGTTTTAACTATAGTAACATTAGTCGGAATCAAGATTGACTTGCAAAACCAAATGTATATTCTGTGTCCTGTATATTTTCTGTTCCCTCCTTATAAACATTGAACAAAAGCAAGATTATGCATCTACACAATATAAGTTATATGATATTTTTGTCACCAATTTTCTTAGCATATATTTAATATTTGTAGCTTGTTTCATACATCGAGGAACTTGTAGCAAGATAATTTGCAATACATTTTCACTAGTTTGAGGCTGTTAGGTTGATCTTCAACTGTTGTAACAAGGCGATTCATAAATTATATTTAGAACGTTTTTTTTGTATTTCCTCCCCTTTTCCATTCTATTTTGGTGGTTCCAACTTTGTTTTAATCAAGAGCTAGAAATGGTTTTAGTTGGTCAACAAGAAATCTATCAGTATAAAAGAGCTTTTGGTACTTGGAAATTATAAGCCGGCAAAGTGATATCTGATAAAAGGACTTATTCTTTTACAGTTATGAGTAATGACCTCATTTAGTTTTTGAAACAAAGGCATTGGCTTGTCTGGTGAAGCAAATTGGGTTCATTCTTTGCATGGTATGACAAACTTTATTGTGGATCTATCTAGGTTGCCCATAATGATTCAGGGCATTTTCTATCGTAGATCCTCCCATCTTTTTTACCTTCTTTTTGTACCAGTTAATATAGTATATGTGTACCATTCAGCTGTCGGATCAATGCAGATGTGCATTCATTTTTTACTATTTATCTCCTTTAATCCAGGGTTGCTTTCATTCTTCAATCATCTAGGCCATTCTCCCCTTTTTACCTGCATCATGTTCAGATCACTGAAGACTTCAAAATGCATGAGTAGCTAGGATCCCAGAGTCAACAATGTGAAATGGCTAATCTAGACACGTAGGGATGAAATTCTTCTGTAAAACAGAGCTGCAAAACATAAATCACTTGTATTTTTTGATCCAGATCACTGTGTTTACATGTTATAAAGTTATGGTATTTGTTGTGGTAATGGGTTAGACTTTGTATGTTTGATTACATCTGTTGTCCAATGAAGTAAATTCCTAAGATAATGTTCTACCTTTATTAACTTCTTGTTGAAACACACTTAAGCAATCCATAATAGACAATTGCTAGCCTTGTTCCTTAGTAAATAAACCAGTCGAGCATTACCAGTTTCTAATGCTTGGCTTATTTCTCAAAAGAAAACCTTCCTTCCAAAAAGCAAGAGAGAATTTTTTCTATTTTTATCTAAGATCTGTAAACAGTATTAAAGCTTTTAAATTCAATATCTTTTGTTTGGTTAAACATAACTCACAGATTCTCAATATTTTTCTTAAACACGCTTGGTAGATTCTCCACTGCAAACTTACAGTGTGACAGCAGGTATAATTGACTGCAAGTAGGTGGGAAGTTCCTGACTTATTAAGCTTGATTTAAATTTTAGAGTAGATAAATCACTTTGTGAAAAGAAGATACAGTCTTCCTTGCTTGCTTGGAATTTTTTTGATGTTTCTTGTTTAATGAATTTTTCAGAAAGATATAAATTCATAGGTATTTGGGAATATATTATCCTCTGAAAACTATTCCTTCAATAATTATTTTCTATTTTTATGATTTTTGCTCATCACGGTTATGGAGAAGTCAACTTTTTGATGGTATATTGGAATATCCTGTACTAATTTCTGTTTTTAGTTCTTTACTTCTTATCATGTATTGTTCTTTCGATTATAATGATGTTTTGTGAATTTATTTGGCATTTGATTTTCAGGACTTTGATCATGTCACTGTGACAAAAGTTGGGAGGCTTAGATACACAAAGCCAAACAAATATTGGGTTGAAGGATCACACAAGAGGGTGAGTCATTTAATGTAATATGATTTAGGCAGATGATGATTTAAAGGGAATATGATTGGGTAATGGTTTGATTGCTATTGTCCAGACCTTATTTTCAACCAAAACTGTCAAGTGAAACATATAGGATTAAGCATACATAAATGAAGAGAAAGTTATTGCATGTCAAAGATAGCGGTTTACTAATTGTTGGATTCTTTCGTTTTATGCATTTGGCAGTATACACCATGTGTGGAAGACAAAATCATGGGCATTGTAGTTGATAGCAGGTCTGATGTAAGTATATTTGACAGATCATAGCTAGAACTTAGCTTCGTACATTCATTTGTCATGCTTAGGAAGTTATGCCATTAATTTTAAGAATGCTTTCCTTGTATCATACTATATATTGACCTTATCACACAAGTTTAAATTATGGAGAAGAGTTGCTCTTGTTGGTTTTGCTTTTATAGACCTAACCGATAACCATTGGCTATCTGTAAATGCAATCAAATCTGCATCAAATAGGATCCTAAAGTCTAAGAATAAACTAAGGTCTGAAAAATCTGTGTAAGAAAGTTCTAAGTCAAACTTGTGATTTCCAGATTTCTTCTAAATTGTAATTTCCAGATTTCTTCTAAATGCGAATGTGCTGATTGCAGAACATTAATTGATTTCAATGTTTGCATATCAATGAGGAAGCTGCCTTATGTATGTAGGAGACCAGCCTCTAAGAGACGTGTCTCAAGAGAGGACGTGTCTCCACAAGTGGAGACACGTCCGCTCAAGAGACATGTCTCTTGGAGCCCACGGGTCCCTGCACTCCTAATACCAATTCGTTAGTGTCTTAACACACACAGAACAAAAGGTGGCGGACATATGTAAGTTCCGATTTATATTTCAATATGAATTTCGAAAATCATTTATTAAAATTCGATTTTATACATGCATTATAAAATTCGATTTTACTTATTAGAAATATTAAATATGAAGAGCAATTTATCATATATAAAAGATGAAGGTGTTTATAACGATCATAGTTTTATATCTGACCAAAGCTACAATTCATCAACACTCCCTCTTAGCTAGGGAAGATATTTCAAGTCAAATAAGTGAAGATATCACCTTCACACGTGATATCGAAGACATGGTATGCTTTTCTCAATATTGTCAAGTCACATGACATTCTTCATACACATCTTCATTTTCAACACTGCCTTTTAACTAGGGAGGATAACTTCAAAAGTGATATCACCTAACTCGTGATATTAGAAGATATGGTATGCTTCTGAAAGTGTCAAGTCACATGACATTCTCGATAACACATCTTCATTATGGTATGTGCACTGACATCAAGTCACATGATGTCTACCATAATTCATGGCATATCCACGGATATAAATATCCACCATGATTATCTCTTAAGGATCACAATGGTCTTCAGATATCAAGTCTCATGATAGCCATCAAGGTGTTAAAGAGATACTATCATGACATGTCCACAGATATCAAGTTACATGATATCTATCATGATAGTTCATCATTGTAGAGTCGTGACTTTACAATGTCAAATACAAGTGTTCATTATAGAAAGATCGTCACCTTTCGATAATGTACACAGGGGGAGTAGGCCCATAAAGTCATGGAGTCACACACATGACAAAAGAGTTTACACATTAAACATATTTATATATTAGTACGATTTATAAACAATTTGTATTTCAAACACAAATAACAAATTACATTTCAACCATACCAAGTTTCTTCCTGAAGTGCTCTACCTTGATCCCGGAGAGAGGCTTGGTGAGAATGTCTGTAGTTTGATCATTTGTACTAATATACTCCAACTGAATCACTTTCCTTTCCACCATATCTCTTACATAATGATAGGGGATCTCAATGTGCTTAGATCTGTCATGAAAAACAGGATTCACAGAGAGTTTTATGCAACTCTGATTATCGCAATGAATAATTGTAGGATTCAAGGGCTCACCAAAGAATCCCACAAGCAATTTACGAAGCCACACTGCTTCTCTTGCTCCCATTGAGGCTGCAATGTATTCAGCTTCCGTTGAGCTCTGTGCAACTGAAGATTGTTTTCTGCAAATCCAGGAGATCATAGCCGATCCCAAACTGAAGCAACATCCTGATGTGTTTTTCCGATCGGTTACACTTCCAGCCCAATCTGAATTAGAGTACCCATGTAGATCTAGTTGATCATTCTTGTAAAGAAGACCATATCCAATAGTGCCTTGAAGATATCTCAAAATATGTTTCACAGCCATTAAGTGAATTTCCTTTGGTTCACACATGAACTGGCTGAGAACATTTATAGCATAGCAAATATCAGGTCTGGTGTTAACCAGATACATCAAGGATCCAATCATCTGTCTGTAAAGGGTTGGATCTGTACATTTGGATTCTGCTGTTGCTTCTTTCAATTTGTGAAGGTTGGTTTCCATAGGTGTAGACATCGGTCTATAGTCCAACATTCCAAATCTTTTCAGAATGTCAATAGTATACTTCCTTTGATTTAGTATGCCTTCTGATTTTTACCATACTTCCAAACCGAGGAAGTAGTGTAGAATACCCAAGTCTTTCATGTCAAATTTAGAAATTAGATCCTGTTTCCCTTGAGCAATGAGGTGATCTTCTCCTGTTATCAGCAGGTCATCAACATATAAAATAATTATAAGCATATCACCTTTGATTACCTTGAAGTAGAGATTGGAGTCAGCATCATTTTTGGAAAATCCTAATCCCAAGAAATAGCTATCAATTCTTTCATACCAGACCCTGGGAGCCTGTTTAAGTCCATAGAGAGCTCTCTTCAGTCTGCACACATGTGAGTTAGATTTATGTATCACAAAACCTTCAGGCTGTTCCAGATAGACTTCCTCTTCAATGGTTCCATTCAGGAAGGCAGTTTTTACATCCATTTGATGGATCTTCCAACCTTTAGCTGCTGCAATGGCTAATACTGCTCTCATTGATGTGTAACGGGCAACAGGTGCAAATGTTTCTTCATAATCAATGCCTTCCTTTTGAGAAAAACCTCTAGCCACAAAACGTGCTTTATGTTTTTCTATATTGCCATTAACAACATGCTTGATTTTGAAGAGCCATTTAGAAGAGACAACAAATTTCTCTTTTGGTCTAGGCACTATATCCCATACATCATTCTTTAGGATGGACTGATATTCCTCCGTCATTGCATCCTTCCAAGCTTGATGTCTGAAGGCTTTTGTAACACTGGCAGGTTTAGAGTTTATGATGTTGTTCATTAAAGCAACATAGCTAGAGAACCGTTTGGGTTTTTTACTCTCCCTGAATGTTCCTTTAGGTGCTGCATGATCCTTTGCTTCTTTGATCATCTTCCTGGCCCAAAGTGGTCTCTTTCTGCCGATGTCATTTGTATCCTCATTTGAAGTGGTAGGAAGTTCATGTGGCATTTCCTCAGGATGCTCCCTCTGAATCTCAGGAGCAGGTTCTATTTTAGGTATTCTAGGGGAATAGGTTTCTAACTCACTAGAACTTCTTGCCCTCTTGAATGCAATGTCTTCTTCAAAGATGACATCTCTACTCAACTCAATTTGTTTCTGCCTGGGTATGAATATTCTGTATGCTTTGGAGGTTTCACTATAACCCACAAATACTCCCTTCTTTCCAAAAGGTTCTAGTTTGGATCTCTTCTCTTTGGATACATGAATATAGACAGGACAACCAAAAATACTAAGAAGACTAATGTCAGGTTTTATGCCGGTAAAGGCTTCTTCAGTTGTTTGTTATCAGGATGAGAATGAGGACATCTATTTTGGATATAGACAGCAATCCTAGAGGCTTCTGCCTAGATAGATGTTTCAATGTTTTGGTCCAGCAACATTGCCTTAGCAGCTTCTACAATGGTTCTATTTTTCCTCTTAGCAACCCCATTCTGTTGAGGGTTGTAGGCAACTGTGAGCTCCCTCTTAATTCCAGCACTCATGCAAAGTTCTTTAAAAATCTCAGAGGTATATTCTTTCTCATTGTCTGTCCTTAAGGTCTTTATTTTCTTTCTAGAGAAGTTTTCAGTGAGGGCTTTAAACTCTTCGAACCTTTTGAGGATTTCTATTGACTCTTTACACTTAAGGAAATAGATCCAGGTTTTCCTAGAGAAGTCATCTACAAATATGACATAGTATAGAAATCCTGCTTTAGAAGGTACAAACATGGGTCCACAAAGATCAGAGTGAACCAGTTCTAACACATTAAGGGTTTTACTCAGGCTATTCTGAAAGGATCCCTTAGTATTCTTTCCTAGGGCACAACCTTTACAAGTTCCCTCATGAGATGGTTTTAGCTTGGGTAAGCTTGTAACAAGTTTTTCCATAGAAGGTAGGGCACGAAAATGGAGGTGTCCTAATCTTTTATGCCAAATTTCATTTGAATCAATAGTGTCAAGGGTAAGGGCTTGTTTAACCTCAGTGCAAAGTTTGTAGAGGTACCCTTGTCTTATGCCTATGGTATGGGCTTTCTTGATAGTTGAGTTTTTATGCCATACTAGAACTTTACCATCCATAAATGTAACTCTGTAACCATTGTCTTCAAGGGCAGAGATGGATATAAGATTTCTCTTTATTCCAGGTACAAATAAGACTCCAGTGAGTTGCAGAGAAATCCCAGATTTCAACTTGATGGAACACATTCTAACCCCTTTTACAGGGTATGCAGAATCATCCCCGATGGTTACTTCTTCATCAGACTTTTCAGTCATGGAGTCCAAGTGTTCTTTGAACCCTGTGATGTGTTTGGATGAACCACTATCAATTACCCAATTTTGAGTGTTGTCAGATACTTGATTAGAAAGGGCTGTATAGAACACAAGGTTCTCAATTTTCTTAGGTTCAGCCTCCAGTTCCCTAAAAGTTTCTCTCATAAGTGAGTCTAGTTTATTCTGTTTTAGAATCATCATGATTCTAAATTTCCATGATGCAAAGTTATCTGCTCTTGCAAGACGATCTTCAAATCTGATCACAATTGACATTATGAAGAATGTGATGTGAATTCGATTTTAGAAAATACGAATTTCTTGAGCAATCTGATTTTAGATTTGATTTGGATTCACACAACGTGGCTTTGATATAATATAGATGTAATCAAATCTGCATCAAATAGGATCCTAAAGTCTAAGAATAAACTAAGGTCTGAAAAATCTGTGTAAGAAAGTTCTAAGTCAAACTTGTGATTTCCAGATTTCTTCTAAATGCGAATGTGCTGATTGCAAAACATTAATTGATTTCGATGTTTGCATATCAATGAGGAAGCCGCCTTATGTATGTAGGAGACCCGCCTCTAAGAGACGTGTCTCAAGAGAGGACGTGTCTCCACAAGTGGAGACATGTTCGCTCAAGAGACATGTCTCTTGGAGCCCGCGGGTCCCTGCACTCCTAATACCAATTCGTTAGTGTCTTAACACACATAGAACAAAAGGTGGCGGACATATGTAAGTTCCGATTTATATTTCAATATGAATTTCGAAAATCATTTATTAAAATTCGATTCTATACATGCATTATAAAATTCAATTTTACTTATTAGAAATATTAAATATGAAGAGCAATTTATCATATATAAAAGATGAAGGTGTTTATAACGATCATAGTTTTATATCTGACTAAAGCTACAATTCATCAACACTATCAATGGCCCCTAACATGGGGTTACCTCCCTACCTACATACCTGTTATATTATATTTATTTTTACCTCTCTTTGGCTTATCTATTGAATTATCTTATTCCATTTTATTTTTTATTCAATATGTGAATACTTGTGTATTTTTTGGTACATACCTGTTTTGTCTCTATGAAATCCTCTAAGAGCTGTGGCACAATTTAGAAACTTGACTACGTATCATACCTACAAACACAAGAGACACAACTATGTAGAAGATACAATCAATGGAGACCCCTAGAGACCCAAAACATAGGATTACGCCCATAAATCCACTAAGATAGAGGAAGTACTTCTCAAAATAATATGAAAATAGTTTGATTACAAAAGGTGGAATATATGTTTGGATGTTATTCGTTTTTCTTTCAAATATTATTGTTTAATAAATTAATGTTTGTGTATTTATTAAGTATATAATAATTAATTTTATTTATTTAATAAAATATTAAATTTGTTATTTATAAAATTTAATCTCATTTATTATCTTATAAAATAATAATATTTAGGTATAAAATAAGAAATTATATTTTAATATAATAATATATATTTTAGTTTGTATTTATTCTATTTTAATATTTTATTATATTAACATTTTACATAATTATACTAAGTTACTGAATCGCTTGGATTAGCGTTCGATTCTAGGTATGGTACATCCTGAAATCGAGTACGTGCCAAAAACCCTGTGGAATCAGATAGGGTTCCTGTTTTCCATGTCTGAAACGTTTTTGGTTTTTTCCTGACGTATCTCGGGTCAACGTGGCGCTTTTGATGCGACTCCAGAAGCCGAAAACCTAAAATCATTTCACATTGCGGGTTTTTTATTGTTGAGATTCTAAACGTATATTTTTCTTGCTATTCTTGATTGCAACAAATATATTTTGTAGGCTTTTCCTTGATTTTTGAAGGCTTTTCTTTAGATTTTGGTCGCGGGCGCAAGGGGACGAGTCGCTAGTGGAGGACGAGTTGCAGGCAAAGGTTGCACATCGGTTTTTTCCGCTTCCAGTTTGTCAATTTTTTTTGCCTCCAGTTCACCACAATCGGCCCACTAGGTAGGGTTTTCGTATTATTCTTATAGTTTAAAAATTAAAATATTAAAAATAAATTTATTAATAATCATTGATAGTGTTTAACTTAAATTTAAACTTTTGAATGTTAATATTTGATATCATTATATAATTTGTAATTTTATAATATATTGTTTATTAAATTATTATCAATTAACATAATAATATAATTTATTAATACTAATTGATTTATAATAATAATTATAATATATTGTTTATTAAATTATTATTAATTAATGTAATAATATAATTTTTTATAAATAACATGATATAAATAATTTTAATTTTAATTTGTATTTATTATTTTAATTTTATTTTTTAGTTTAATTTATATTAATATATTAATAAATTAATAAAATATAATAATACATGTAAATATCAATAACAAATATCATATTAATATAATTATAAGATAGCCAATAGTGGCATGGTATGATGGTTAAGTTGTTGTGGTGTTGTTCTTGCCGTCAAGTTTCAAATCCCATAGGGGTCTAATTGTTGAATGTTTAAACTGGGGATGAGGTTCCCCGTTTGTGACCTCACTGGTTCATAGCTCCAAGTCAAAAGCGTTTACCCCTTTAAAAGAAAATAAAAAAATATAATTATAAGATAATTATTATAATTCTTGTTTTTACTTTTTGGGCTGCAAATATGTATATATGATATATCTATGATTTTTATATGTTTTTTGTACGAACATTTCCAAACATACCCAACCGCCCCCCCGCCCGCCTCCCCCCACAAAAAAAATATTGCTGTACTGGCATATCGTACCCACATACCCATATTTGTACCCATACCCAATTTGGCAACTTAGTAATTATATTATATATTTGTTGTATCTAGCGATATCTATATTAGGGGGCTTGTAAAAAAAGCTATATTTATATCGGATATGTATCTATCTCCATGTACATGCAACTCTATTATAAAACAGCATAGGTACAAGACATTGTAGGATTTGCCTAGACTCAACGAGTCCCAAGGTAGGCAGAGTGAATCGAGGCTTAAGAGACTTCAGACTTGGGTACCTAGAGAGTTTGGTCAAACTTGTTGAACCCAAAGAGTCCTATTGCTTAGAGTTGGCCAAGTTAGGTGTGAAAATCTGAAAAAAGTGGATCAAATATTGAAAATAGTCAAATTTACAAGTGTGAAAGTTAAGTGTTTTTTGAAGATTTGGAGGAGTCTTGGAGCTTGGTTAAAAGTGATAAAATTATGAAAATTGGCATGTTCCATGAAAGTCTATGTGGTTTCTAAGGCTTTAATCTGGGCTTGGTAGTGGGGGCTCCACTCCTCAACCCTACCTTGTATTCAGACAGGGATCGTGCTAGGGGTGCTTGTAATGTCCCCTCTTCAAAATTAAACCAAGACTAAACCCAAAACCCAATGCCCATCACTTCCTGTGGGTCTTGAGAATTTTTAAATTTTTCACTAAGGAAACAAGAGCTAGGGCTTGGGAAAAACAGACATTGAAACACATAGATTATGGACGTGAGGAAGGCATTAAATTTTTTTAATTAGTGTCTCAAGTCCAATGCATGACACAAGATCATTTGACCCGATGATTATGTAACTTACAAACATGAGAATTTTGAGTTATAATTGTGGAAGGTTTGTTGCACATGATTGTTTATAAACAAGAGACCATACTATAAATTAATAAATGTCTATGAACTATATTTGATCTGTGTGGAGATGTAATTATGATATTAATAACAAAGCAGACTTCTTCAACATGCTTGACTGTATTCTTTGCAAGAATTATTGGTGGCAGTGGCACCATAGATGCTGATAAATTCGTGATCAAAAAGGAATTTGTGGGACTCATGATGAATATGTGTTGCAGGTGTGCATAAGATTTCTTTGTTTATAAAATGGTGTATGCACAACAGATAATTAATGACAGATATGAAAATAGTGAAGGTACAATGAAAGAGCATTTATAATTTGAGATGCTCAATCAAACAATCTCAACAATTGTTACAAACTACAATAGACGATGATATTGGGAAGCATGGTCAGCATGATAAAAGTTCAAAACATCCATTGTACGAAGATGACTTTAAAAGTAAAAGGAGAGCAGAATTAGCTTCTCATGGTAATTCTGATTACACAGAGTTTAGTGATGATGACGCACTGGATGCAAACAGCCAAGAGAGAAGTTTTCTTCACATGAAAGATATATGAAGAAAATAGAAAAATTTGTACTTATGCCTGTGTTTTCTTTAAGGAAGGACTAAGTAATAATAAACTGAAATTATAATTGAAGTTTATTTTTAATAATATCAAGAGGCATGTGAAGATTTATGTCTATTGAAGGAAAAAGGTATTTAAAAGAGACCAAGCAAGGAGAAGGATCATCATTGAGAAAATATTTTAGTATCTTATTTCTACTCCTTATGGAGCATGGAACTATGGTTCAATTAACTTAAGGACAAAACCCCTCTAGGTTTGAAATTGGAGGACAAAAACCCACAATTCCTTAAGAGTGATTTCACATCGACATCACCATTGTGCTGATTTGATTGATTTTCTAGTAGACATTGATAAAGATTTCATGTTAATAATATTTGTTGTTCATCAGAAAATCTGATTGCTATTCTTGAAGGAGATATTTAATTGTGCAATTTATTATTGTGAGTTAGTGTTTATTATATTTTAGAAAAAATAAATTAGATATTATAGTGCTGCTCCTAGACATTGTGAGGGGCATTGCCTCTCAACCCCACTAGGGGTGCTGCCCCAAGACCACCATGAGGGGCACTGCTCCTCTGTTGGCCCCATACCCTAACAAGGGGCGTTGCACCCAAATTCCCATGAGGAGCACTACCCCTCGACCCTCCTAGGAGCTGCTGCCACCAGAGCCCCACTTCTCATTTTCATTTACTCTCTATATCTCTATACTAATAAAATGCCTTTAAATTTTAAAAACAATAGGTTTTTCTATTTTTTTTTGTATATCCATTTTTTTCCTTATTAAATTGTGATCTTTTGAAAAAAGTCCTAATATTGTGGTTTGCTGACTTTTTCCCAAAATATATTTGCTGCTATGGTCTAGAGTCTAGACACGTTTGTCTGCACATTTGGCTTCATAACACATATGCATATTTAATTATTGTCAAGAGAGTTATGCATGTTTTTCATTTTTTTTAATTATATCGTTTTCAATTCCATTTGAAGTGCTTCTGAAAAAAATCCCTTTTATACAAAGGGGATCATCTGGACTCATGTCCAATCCACAACTAGAATTACGTGAAAGAGTCAGAAACTTGCTGGAAATTTACTGTTGGCATTGGGAGAGGTATTTTATGGAGTTTCCAAGTTAGGAATCACTAACACAAAAAATTTTGGGCCTTCCAAATGCATTTCCAATGCTGGAAATGACTCCTTCTGGAGTTCCCTTCAAACTAGTCATACAATCAATTCCCAACTTATTAACAGTTGATCAAAATAGGCTGCATTGATGATCAACAAATTGCACCTTACAAAATTGGAGGATTTGGGCTACAAATATCTTCAATCACTCTTGAAATTTAGTCAGGACACATAGATTCTTGGAAATGTCATCTGAAGTCTTCTGATGTCTCTATATGGGGTGCAAGATAGGGTCACATTTCTGATATGAAGGATGAGCGTTTGGGATCAGAATCTGTGTATCTGGGTAACCATGAATGCTTATTTTTTCTTTTAAAATCTCGAAGTAAAGAAGACATTTTACAAAAACTAGTGCAGAGTATGTGGTTTTTGTTACAATATGAGTAATAACATCTACTAAGTGAACCTACAATTAATATGTCCAAGACTATAAACTTGAAGAAGAAGGTAGGAATGTAATTTGTGCCATAATTATCATCTAATGATGCTCTTCATGCCCCTCCCAACTTCTTGCATCATATGTGGGCCTGTCCAGAAACTGGATTTCTAATACATGTCCACATAAACCTGTGAGGCTCATGGTATTCAGTTTATTATTGCAGACATCTTTTCTCTTTTGCAGATTTATTTGTGCTAAATCAGGAGATACAGTGTCATGATTACAAAAATAATATTCGGACATATTCATTTTGTATTGCTTTGTGAGAGTACAATATTTTGCATGCAAACTGCAGCACATCAACTGTGCAAATTGCATTCCTACAAGTTTAGAATAAACCTAGACTATTAATGATTAAGTTTGCAAGCTAGCTATTGTACTTCTCCCTTCATCATGTGGGAAAAGTGTGAACATGTCAGCTTATTTTTGCATGGGATAAAGACTATATAATAATCTTAGATAAGAAAATCTTCAAAAACTTATGTTTAACTTTAATTGCAAAAGGGGAATCAATAATGGCACCATATCTACCCTTACATCCTCATGTTAATCTTAGACATTTTAATGTTCAATATATATGAACCAGTCAAATGGCAACATTGTCTGATTCCAAAGTTATAGCTGAAAATTAAATTTGTTGACATTCAAAAACTGTTCTCTCTTTCAATTTGTCCAATAATTCCTTAAATGAAGTTCTCATCCAAGGCATGAGAAAAAATGTGCACTTCCTCAAAAACAGCACGCTTATATTAACAGTTGGTGTTTTATATATGTTCACCTCAAAATTACCTGCATTCATATTTATGTTTTTTTCATTTTCTTTTCAGAATGCTTTTTAAGTGGTATATTGAGCCTATTATCATCAAGCAATATTCTACATTCTGTATTACTATAATGTGATTTCAGAACTTCCTAGTAGACATAAAAGGGCCAATGTTGGCTTTTCTACCAGTTCTTGCATTTGAAGGCGGAACAAGAAGGAATATACCAAAGTTTGAGGTGAGTTATTTATATAATCATTTAGGTTGTTTCTTCTTTTGCAGTTTGAACATGCCCTGTTTTTTACTTCTTACATTTTACTAACAGCTTCTTTTGTCAATCAGACTGGTGCCTTGGTCTATGCACGGATAGTTAAAGCTAATCGTGACATGAATCCAGAGCTTTCATGCACTGATGGTCAGCTCATTATCTTAAATCCCCCTCCCAGCAAGTTATCCTTTTCCAATAATAGACACAGGGGTTCTGCTTGTTTATAAGTTGATCTAATTTTTTTTTCTGGAGCAAAGATAATTATAATATAGAAAAGATCATGGTATCAAAACTCCATTCAAGTGAGAAGACGGTTAGAAACAAGGGACAGCTACATTATTGATTCTGAGATCTAAGAGATACATAGAAACCTTATATGAAGTACAGAAGACATTTGTAACAAATATAAGACTGAAACACCATGAGTGTATCAGCCTTTTTTTGGATGTCAAACATTAGACACTTTTTTCCTTAAGAGAATCCTATTTGGATATAATGGGCTTTTTGGGGGCAAGGGGAGGAGAGAAGGGGGCATAGAATGGTTTTGGAGCATAAAAAGAAGTTAAGTGGGCCAACATATCTTCCTTGTTGTGGTGCAGTTGATTCTGCTGAGGGTGGCTACCATGGATCTGGGTTTGCATATCTGAAACTAACACTCTTTAGCTTGAGGGGTGGCTTCTGCTTGGCAATAGTGATACTGAGTGCATATCTTGTGGCACTGGCTTGCTAAGTTTTATGACAGATGACTTCAGAAAGTGTTCACTTGGCTTTTTTATTGCACAGAATCTGTTCAATAACCTCAGTTCAACTCTGCAAATTGGAATAATTTTACACAGGCTATACATATTTAAGTTGGTGCTTGAGGCATTCCTGCATAATTACCGGATGTTCATTTTGGTATTGGATATGAGAAATAAGAAGGGGGATTTATCATCAAAGCAATGAAATATCAACGCCTTTGTCATCTTTTTTCAGATGATTCCTTGTATGCTGCCATTGATGTTTGCAAAAGCAAGGTGAATAGTGTAGTTGTTTTCCTTACCATTTTAGCAATTATCTCTTGAGCAGGGATGGGGTAATGTGTCTAATGCTATCCATCTCCCTAGTTGGTTTAAAGACAAGGAGAGGAAACGGGAACCATCTTTGAGGTAGTAATAGGGGGTTGAGCCATTAAATTGGGAATTTCATATGACAGAATGAGTCATGTGAAATTCCCAATTTAATGGCTCAACTCCCTTAATTGGGAAAAGTGTGGAGCAATAGTACTTACTTGGGAGGAGGTATGGGTTGCTTGAAGGAGATGGTTCTGTGTTGTTGGGCCAACAGTCAGTGGACTGCTCCCTTCATCTTCAATTTGTAAATTTCGAATTTGATTATTTGGTACTATTGGCTGGTACTTGTCACTGGGACTAGAGGTACACTACATTGTGATTTTCCTGCTGCTTGATGAGCTTCTTTCTTTGCACCTTTTGTAAATTCTAAGAGGCTTTGTGGTGAGATAGAAACATCTACAACATACAAAAGGCTATCTCTCCTTTTATAACCTTCAAAATACTTGTTTGCTGCATCTTCATGACAATTTACATGCAAAGACTTAAATGATAACATGGGAGGACCTTTTGAATGATTATATGATGGTCATGAATTTTTTAAGGATTGTGACCTGAGCACAATTTCAAAATGTTGATATCTAATAGGTCTCTCTATAATATTCTAGGAATGCTGGCTCAAGCTCTCTAATTGGGGTGTCTTGGATGGGTTTTTTGGATTGTTATGAATTAAATTTTACAACTTGGAGAATGTTATTAACATGTAATAATAATTTCCATCAACTGATTTCCATTTAGCCTATAATGGATGAGATTTACTTGAGGCAGATTCGTTACTGGCCATTAAGTCCCAATGCGACTTTATCTCCCAAGGCATATAAGGTAATGCTTTTTATTTGTATGGGAGTTGCTGAGATTACTTTTTGCATGAAGGAAAGTAGAAAACATTGGAGATGCTTAGTGAAACAAAAGAGGATTTTGGAGAGAAAGGAGCAGCTGTAAGCCTCAATTTAAAAGGCTTCATTTGTGTCACCATAGCTATAGTTGGTATTGGTTTTGAAATAGGTGGCCTAGATAACATAACTGCCACCACATTTGTTCTTCCTTTCTTATATTTGATCATCAAATGAAATTGTTGTAAGAGGCCCATCCATTTGTAGTGTCTTTCTTATTGTAACTTATTTTGTGCTTGCAGATCTTGTAGATATTGATGGTCAGTATTCAAAATAGTTTAGATATCCATTTCTTTGTAGCCTGAACTAGTGCATATAATTCTCTATCATAAGTAGGATATCATCTAATTGCTGCAGTAAAAACCTTTGAATGATAACAAATTAGTTTATCTGCTCAAAATAAGACACACCCATAGCATGTTCAATTACATTGGTCTCTACCTCAAAAGGTTGCTGCAAGATAGGAAGAGCAATCACAAGAGCATTGATTAATCTTATATTTCAATGTTTCAAATGCTTCGATATGTTCTTTACCCCAATGAAAACTCTTTGCCATAACTACAACTTGGTATAAAGTTAAAGAAAAAAGTAAAAATCTAGATTTCCTCATATGTTGAGCAACTCGTATGAAACTCCTAGTTTCATTAGCACTCTTTGATATGGGCCAATTCATAATAGATTCTACCTTGGAAGGATCTATTCTCAACTCCCCCCCTCCAACCACATGTTGCAGAAATACCAAAGATTCATTGCCAAATTCACACTTTTGTATTACATAATAGTTGTTTTTCCTTAAAAGACTTATAATACTTGCTTAATATGGATGGGATGTTATTTGCATGTTGCACTATATATTAGAATCTGCCTCGGGGATGGTGGGGGACGGCAGGGGGATGACTATACAAAATATAGGGAAAATTTTAAATATATAGGGAAATTTTAAATATTTATATGAAAGCATGGATAAGGCATGCATAATATACATTATAGAACCTTAACATAGTAATTTACTAAATTATTATGAATGAATCTACCACTGGAACTGACAGGATACCAACAATGCCACTCATTGTATTTAGTTGCTTTGCTGCCAACCTCATATGAGAGGCATAACAGTGCTAAGTGGATATGAAAGGATCAGGAGACTGAAGCATTGTTTCTTATCACCAGTACAACAGAACTTGAAATCCACCAAAGATAGTTGTGTATGTGTCAAACTGGTGCTTAAATAAAATCAAACTGGAAATTGATCAAGTCAATAAATCATTAATTTGTGTATGCACTCAACCATTTGTATGCAATTCACCATTATAAGTTACTGAATTAAAACTAAAAGTCTATATATGCATAGTTGATGGACTGGTGTCATTGACAAGAAACTAAAGACATAGTTCTGTATGACATCGACTGAACTATAAATCTGAAGTGTGTCCACTCATAAACCGAGCACAACCCCTGCTGTATAGTGTATAGTTATACTGACATTGTTAGAAAAGATTAAAATCTGGGATCTAGCACAACCTCTATTTTTCTTTGTGATGCTATAAACATTTCATAGATTTTTTAAGATGCCCAGGAATTTCTTGTTTGGGTGTATATTTCTGTTTTTTATAATGGTCACTCCAATAGAATCCTCAGGTATGAGGAGTAGTAGGTTGGGTAAGGACAAAGCAGATGGAACAGTAAGAATTGTCCAGTGGGAAACCAAAAGCCTACTGTGCTACCAGGACACTAGGGAATTCACACCAAACCTATTATGTACTGGTTGATGATATCAAACAGCAGAAGATGATGGATGAAAATGTTATAGCAGACAAGAGTCACAAGACTATTAAGATCACTGCAGAATCTGCTGCCAATGCTTAAAAACGAACAGAGGTGAGAGGAATACTAAATGCTCAAAACTTCTAAAATGGACTGTCATCACCAATCTGTTCTGAGCTTAGCTCTCCTTGAGGCTTAGACCAGATGCATCAGAATCAATGTGATAAAGATGGCACATATCACAAGGGAATAAACAGTTTTACTAAATTCAAGTTGTAGCAACACTGTTTTTTTTTGCTTAAAACATGCCATCACGTGGGGGATGACCGGCTGTCCCCGGGACGGTTGAGGGATGGCTCAGGCATCCCCTGGCCATTCTCGGGACAGTCAGCTGTCCCCCTTTCCCTTTGACCGTCCACATCGGTCCGGAAACGTTTCCATGATTTTGCAAAAAAAGGGGACACCAGAGGGCCGTCCCCCTGTACTTGGGACGTCCCAGGGATAGGGACGGGGCATTGGCGTTGGGTTTCCCTGTAATAATTCATGAAAATAGTTGATGCATTACACAAATCAAATGGAAGAGCTAACCACTTAAAGACCTTGCTTTGTTTCAAAGATAATTTTCCAAGTGTCTTCATCCTTCATATAGAGTTGATAACCAGATTTAAGATCCAATCTTGTCAAATGTATTTTGCATGTTGTAGTTGGTCTAAAAGATTTTCTATCCTTGGAAGGGGATATCTATTTTTGACAGTGATGTTGTTCAATGTTCTATGGTCAATGCATATCCTCCAAGAACATCTTCTTTCATACCATCACAATATGCAAACCACATGGTGAAGTATTATGTCATATGAACCCTTGTTTAAGTAGCTCTTGAAGTTGCTTATTGACTTCATTTCTTTCCAAAAGTGAATGCTGACACAATTCAATGTTTTGTAGAGCAGATTTAGGTAGGAATTGAATCTCATGTTCCACCTCCATTCTTGGTGGAGTCCCCTTGGCCCTTGGAATGCTTCCTAAAAATATGAGAATAATTCTTTCAAGACTTTAAATTTGGAGTTAGTAAAAATAGCCAATCCATCATTTTTCTCATCTTTTAAAAAAACTAAATGAAATTTCATAGTTTCTTGAATTAATTTGATAGTTTGGTTGTAGTTTACCATTGGATCCCACATTGCTTTGGTGCTTGTTGATAATTAATTTAATTACATCCTTGATCCATATGTTTTTGTTAGCTCTTTTCATGATTGTTGCGTCTCTAACCTATGTTACTAGTCTTGGTATGGGGATAGGTAGGGTTTGGGGTTTAGGTACACCAATACAAAATTTGTGTGTGTGTGTTAATCTATAATTTTATATATATTAAAATTATAGAATAGTGATACTCATAATTGCCAATAAAGAAAATATTTAAATACTCATAATTTGCAAAAAAGAAAAGACTCATAAATTCATAATTAGTGACTTTTTAAATGTCAATATAGAATGAAAATTACAATCAATATTCAATAATTTTCTTATTGCTCTTGATTGAGAGCATTAAAGTCAACATTTGGTTCAATTTTATTTGAAACACAATGAGTTACAATGGCACTTATGCTAGCCATGTCATATGTAGAAGCTACCTCATCTAAAGAGATTTTTGACAAGTTGTGCATCAATAATGTCTAAGCCAGTGCACTCAAGAGTTAGATCCCAATTCCTTGTCACACCCTTATTGTAATCAAGTTTCTTATGTGACAAGAGATCCCAATAACTAGTTCGGGTCCGAGAGTGGAGACCTCAATGGGCTTGAGGGGCAACATCCATCACGAAGGTCTAGGGGCAATGCCGTTTTCACAATTTTATCACTAAAGGGGAAAAACAAGTATTTGACACATTTGTTTTATAAAAATGTATTAAAAAATGATATATTTCTTTTTTCTTTTGGGCTTTCCTTGGGTCCCCTAAGGTTCACCTAGGTTATCCCATGGTCCCTCCTGGGTACTCTGGGTTCCTAGGAGGGACCTTGGACAAACCTTGCAGCGTACTAGCCTCTAACTGGGCCAATATGGGTGGGTACAAGGGGGTTTCGAGATAACCCTCGCTAACATATAAATATGGACTACTAAGTACTGTGCTAAAAGCATCAAGAAGAATTACATATGCATTCACTACATCTATATATTTTGAATTCATGCTAAACTTAAATCTAAACTTCTTTGTTACTTGTTTTCTCTACCCCTTTTCACCCAACCTGAAAGATATGCATGAGGATATTAATTGTGTTTTAAGACCAATCGTCTTAATCACTTCATCTAAACTCAGTTTATACATTGTGAATTCAGATCTACTAATGCATCAGTCCTTGTGCTCCTTACTTTTAACTTTGATATGAAAAATCTGTTCATCTCTTTAATTTTATCCTTATTCGTTATGTTGGTGGCTATGAATCGAAGCTTATTATGTACATCAAAACTATCCTCTATTTCTACCTCTTCTTGTATTGTCACCTTGGGATTTTTTGAGTTCTCTTTAATTTTATTACTAGGATATAGTTTTGGATGTAATTTTTTTTTTTTGATACATAAGAAGAGTATTTTATTAATTATGATAACGGAGCTACAATCGTCTACATAGCAGGAAATTTGCATCATCAAAAAACTATAGGGCCACCAACCTTCAAATTCACCATTTTATACTAGTCTATAAACAAGCCACCCAACCATGCACACAGGAACCTCAACTAGACAAAAATGGCAAAGCCATTACTAACTGTAACGATGTGCCAACAGACCAAGCAAAAAAACTAGCTTCCCCATAAGCCAAAAAACCCCAGCCCATCTCCCAATTTACAAAAAGCCATTTAATTTTGCGAAGTCCTCGAATTCCGTTAACCATTCAACAATTCTGATCGCCTTTAGCCCAATTTTTTTTTCAGAAACTCTATAGCCACCACCACAATCATCCAGTGCCTCATAAGACTCGGCCCACGCAAATCCAGAAGAAACGAGTAAATCTTCATATTGTCCTTTGTGCGAATCCGCTCCACATCACAGGGCCTCAGACAACCCTTGCCTTCAATCACTACACTCAGAATTTCGTCCACGCCTTCCACCAAGTCCTCTCTGGACATTTTAAGCAACAACCCCTTTGCTTCTGCTTTGGGCACCTTGTTATCCAAAAGAGAAGCAAGGAAACGGGACGAGATTTGTAGGTTATCCCTCCCATACTCCTTGCTCTCCAAATGGTTCGAACCTTGTATAATTTTCACAGCCACCACTTCCAAGGGATCATAATTGAATAGGATCCGCTTCAGTCTTTGGTCGGTGATCTCCCTGAAGGAGGTTTGCCTTGCAGTTGACTGCAACGATATCGGCGTATCCACTCCAAATCTTGCTAGGCCCTCCACCGATACCTCTATTACAAATTTCGAGCTCTTCGCCATTGTCGTCCCTGCACAGACCGCTCCCAAGACGAATGAAGGAAGCCACTCGCATACTCCGTTTCACACCTGCAAGGAAAACATGGCCAAAAAAACAAAAGCAATTCACCCATAAATAGTTTCATCGATCACAAGGCCGCCACCACCATATGCAAATGTTACGCTCGACAGCGTGCAAGATGTCCTCGCTATAAGGAGGAGATCCTGAAGGCTGGATATGCACTTATTTCTATGCGTGGAAATGGGAGCCGTAGCTGGCCTCTGCTAACCTCTGTACACCAAGCGAAAAGACCATTTCTACCACCTTTTGCCATAATGAATGCCAACTCCATCCTTTCTTAGCCCCACGTCCCTGCCATGGTGGCATGAATTACCACCTACCTCCGCCAGCCTGGAGGGGCGCCCTCCCTTCCTCGCACAGTTTTGGATGTAATTTTAAACACTTAGCATCTATATGTTTATCTATCTTGCGATGGCCACAATGATTCTTTGTATTATTATCCTTTTGTAGAGAATTATACCTTTGAAATGTTTGTTTTTTGTCCTTGCTTGGAGAATTCCCTTTCGCATCTCTCCTTCTCCTCCTTAACACAATATGATTGGATACAAACTTCATCTTGGAATTCCTTTCTATTGGTGCTGACAAAGTTTCTTTGGATGTGGGTGTGGAGTCCACTATGAACATATTTTCTGTGCTCCACAGGGACGCGTCCCCTATGCTTTTTGCCTGTTTCCTGTACGAGGTACGAAACGGGGATGCGGGTACGGCTAGGAAACGTTCCCTGGTCGTCCCTTTTTGCCCTCCAAGTACCCGGAACTTCTAGGGGACTTTTGGCCAGATTTTAGGGGACTTGGGTATTGCTAGCAATACCCGGTACTGCCCAGCCGTACCTTGACCGTAACGGGTACGGCTAGCAGTACCCTACGGCCCAGCAAAGAAAAAAACGTTTTTAAAAAAAAAAGTCAATGTTTTTTAATAAAATAAAAGTTATGGGCGGGCCCACAAGGGACGCCCCATCACACTTGACCTAATGTAAGTGTCATATAAGCTCTGATGATGAGGGAAATGCTGATTTAGACCTACCTTTTGCTGATTAGGGACACTAGACAGCGATATATTTTCTTAGTTTTATGTTTATCATGTCATTTCATAGTTGAGACTTGGAGCCTTTGGGCATTTTGGTTATAATTATCAAACTCTTATATGATATGTATGCACATTGATAATGAAAAGCATTTGAATTATGTTAATTTGTTTGTCGATTCTCATGTGAAATCTCAATTCAAGTCTAATGATATGTAATAAGCTTATACAATGTCTATAATGAATGCTTTATCAATGCTATGCTATGAACATTTGAAATTTCTCTATATTTTTAAAAATTTCCCTATTTTTTTATCAGCCGTCCCCTGCTGTCCCCTCAAAAATGACCCAAAAGTACCCCCGTACCAGAAACTCGTCCCGACGTACCGGGTACTCGCCGTCCCCAAAACCCCGTGGAGCATAGCATATTTTCCTTCTCTAAGTCCATGCCATTCAACATGGCTTTATAATCCTACCTACTTTATCTGCTTCCTCGTATTTAATACATCCATTTTATTGTTTAGTCAGTCTTATGCCCAATGGCATATAAATTTCTATGAATTAAATCCTTAAATTCTTCCCAAATACTCACAATAGGTTTTTTTCTATTTTCCCAATCAGCTACATGGCTTCCCAACATACAAGAGCATGACCCGCCATTTAGAGACATGCAAAAAGAAATATTTTGTGCCTCATTCACTTCATGTACACTGAAATAAACTTCCATTTGTTTTTATCTATGAATCCAAAAATTTGGCATGAATTTGTTCATCAAAAGTTTTTATCTCAATTTGTAGTTTCTATTTTAAATGGGGTTTATTCTTTACCTTCTTTTCTTCAAATGGCTTCTACAAGAAATCCTCAAGTTATTCATTTCTTCATCTTCTCCAATGCCAAAATTCTTGGTTAGAGATTTTACCAAATTTCCCATGGACGGTTCTCCTTGTGCCATTTTCGTTTGTCATCATGTCATATGCTCTTGTTCTTGGCCCAACCATAACTGTTTTTTGTAGTCACACCTTTCATATGAATTTTCAATAGACACCCATGCATTTTGATTGTCCATATTATTTTTTCTGTGATCTAGTAACTATCATATAAAATTCACTTCTACAATCCATAAAGATCAAAACTGTTCCCATCCTAAAATGATCTGTAAACTCTCAAATTGTAGTAGAAGAAACAAATAAAAAATTATATTAAATTGTTCTACTGGATTGATAAAATGATAACTTTTAAGATGTATGAATATTGTTGAAAATTAGAAAAAGCATGCTTGAAATGAAAGAGCCCAATAGAAAAAACTTGGAAATTTTCCCTAGAAACCCTCCAAAGGGAAAAACTAGGCCATATTATTTTTTCTGTGATCTAGTAACTATCATATAAAATTCACTTCTACAATCCATAAAGATCAAAACTGCTCCCATCTTAAAATGATCTGTAAACTCTCAAATTGTAGTAGAAGAAACAAATAAAAAATTATATTAAATTGTTCTACTGGATTGATAAAATGATAACTTTTAAGATGTATGAATATTGTTGAAAATTAGAAAAAGCATGCTTGAAATGAAAGAGCCCAATAGAAAAAACTTGGAAATTTTCCCTAGAAACCCTCCAAAGGGAAAAACTAGGCCATTGCTTGTCTACCTTGATGTCCTTATCTATAAGGACAAGTATAATAGTGGATATAGCTCAAGGTGTTCCTTAACTACTTTATCAAGCCTCTAACAACATATTAACAACCAAATTTTCCTCTTATTAAATCAATACAACTTTCACATCTTTCCTCTACTGCTTGAAACCACTGTCCAGCTCACACATGTATAGTTTCTGATATTGTTGGATTATCCATCTTAGGCCTTGGAAGGATCCTCTTGAACCCGGAAGTAGAAAGGTTGATTGTTCATTTCAGATTTTTATATTTTTAAGAGTTGGGGGTCAAAACTGTAGGTGCAGGTTTGACTAGGTTCAATCCCATAGGTGTGGGTTCAACTTTAGAAGTGCGGGTTTGAACCACATGTTTCTGATGCTAATATTTGATTGAATTTAACATTATTGATTATATTTTATATTTTTTTGATCCTTATGGACCATCCTCCTCTCAAATTCATGTTTTACTTGAACTTTCAATTATAAAATTATTCAACACAAAACATAATTGCATAGCATATGTTACTCAAAAGACAGTCAGAAAACCATATTCTTTTTTATTTCAATTCAATTTTTACTTAGTGGAATTGATTTATTATATAGTTTTTAAAGGAGTTTTCATTTCTCTGTAATATGGTGTAATGGGATCCAGGCTAAACACCCTAACCTAAATCAATCATTCCACCTTAAAACATTAAGGGACACAATTAACCAAGAGACTATTTGGTTGTTGTCCTGAAGGGAGAGCCAAACAGGTTAGTCAGGGTTTTGGTCCCCTTTTTGTGTTGTGTGTTGGAATGTGATTGATTGATGAGATGTGTTAAACTAGGTGAATTAGGATCAAGTTGATAAATTGTTATAGAATTTGGAAAATGCAGAACAGACAGACAAAAACCAAAAGTAGATTTGGAGAACCTGGCATTCAAATTTGGAGTTGAACTGGTAAGACAGGGGCGTTGGGCACCCTAGTCCAGAGGTGCTAAATTCTGGGGTTTCAGAGCTGGTACATGTGCAATAGTGTTTGCAGGTCTTTGACTGTGAAAACCCAGATTTGAAGTCCGACAGTGCGAATAATCAGCTTGCCCTAATTTGTTGATAAATAGTGTCTGAATGCATGAACTACGGTTTTGAAGCCTCGAGATCTCAAATCCACTTCAATCAACTTTAAACCTGTAACATGCAAAATAGACAAGGGGAGAAGGGTTGTGTTGTATAGGGGCTTGCCTTGGTCAAACCCCGTTTTGGTTCTTCCACCTCCACAATGGCTATGATGATAATGATAAATATTGTGTGCTCTCGGAGGAGCAGAGACAAAACAATAAATAATGAATGATAATGAACACTAATGATACTTACCACTCATATCTGAAATCCTTGTTGGACTGAAGTCACTTTGCTCATCACATACAAGGAGAAATAGGAGGATGCTTGGAGATCTTGCAAGTCTTAGTGTACATTATAATAACATAGACATGAAACATCTTACAATGCATGAACATGAATTTGCTGATGTGTTGCATACTATAATTGACTGTAATTATGCCTTTGATCTTTTGCTTATTCTGCTCTTGATATTTCATCAATTGCCTTTAGGATGCTTGAAAGATATTAAGTTGCTAGATTGCTTAGAGATGTTGAAATGGAGGGAAGAACTTATATTTATATGGATTTAAACATATTTTGCATTAACTGTTAAGATAAGCCGACAATTGAGTTTGAATTCTTTAACATATTGAGGCCGGCAATCAAATCTGAAATTTAAATCTTGATTCGATGGGACAAGAGAGCAAGGGAGCTGGGTGCCCTAGTCCAAGCACTTTAAGCTCTACCAAAGTCTGATAAATAAGGATTAATTAAATTTCCTGAAAACTATAGCTATTTGGGTAAATCATAAGCATGATCAGGCACATGCACTTACGAGGGTGCCAAACCTAGTGTGAAAATGTCAAGGGTGACAATTTACAACACCACATTCTCCTTAAAGAGTTTCAGGTGTTCTTTTTTGTATGTACAATCAGGTGTATGTGCAAGTAATCTATAAATACTTGGTCATTGGGCACATTGTTTTAGGATTGATGTTTTATTGACTTGCAATCCTATGTTTAATGTTGTTCCTCCAAATGCCTTCCACAGGCTGTAAGTTTTGATCTAGAGCTCTAATTTCAGCAATTTAAAAAAAAATTAAGGTCTTGACAAGCTGGATAGATTACATATCAAAGTTGTGTTTGGAGATCGTTAAAACCCCCAAAACCCCATCATAAAATGAGAAAATGAGTTCCAAAATTTTGCAGTACAATATTTGAGAAAAACAGAAAGGGCAAGAGGTGGAAACCCTTAAGGAGGCTAGATATTTGAGCTTCAAATGAAGATCTAGAGATACTTGGGATATTATTTCAATGGCAATTAATAAGGCCATGGTAAAAGGTCAACAATGGGAGTTATATTGGGAAGAGTAGAGCATCTTGTCGT
Source organism: Sequoiadendron giganteum (assembly GCA_007115665.2). Classification (NCBI taxonomy): domain Eukaryota; kingdom Viridiplantae; phylum Streptophyta; class Pinopsida; order Cupressales; family Cupressaceae; genus Sequoiadendron; species Sequoiadendron giganteum. Next base: position 357,843,769 of record CM021110.1, on the reverse strand, counting down.
AATTGGTGGGGCCTTATTAGCTGTCATGGTCTTCATGGAGCGCTAGTCTTGGGAGTGGTGCCTATTGGGTGTTATGTAGTCAAAGATGTCTCCCTTTGTGGTTTCTATCTTGAGTACATGAATAGAGGCATAATGGGGCATAGGTTTTGCTTGTGAACCACACTTTTAGTGGCCACTACTTTATACAAATCACTTGGTAGTTTCTTGTGTCCTTTGCTCTATATATTGAGCATATGAGATAGAGGTTTTAGTGTTATGCAAGTGAAGTACTTTCATTTAGCCAAAATGTTGTTAGATTGGAGAAGATTGAGTGGATTGTATTGGTGTAATTTTTGTTCTTAAGATTAATACAAGCTCAATATCTCTTAGGTGGTGGAGTTTTCTTCTTGAAAGGGCTTCTCTACATAAATCTAGTGTTATGTGTTATTGCTGATTTATGCTTCTCCTTGTTTTATTTGATGGCTTGATTGCATGTACTAATCAGTTAATCAAATTTGAGCACTATTTGTTTATACTTCTATTGTATTGGTTTACCTTGTTCTCAACATTAGGTATTTGAGCTATGGATTGATCAGAGAGATGGACGCCTTTCTTGGAGTGTCGTGGCTTTTTGTGGTTGCCATGGGGGTATTTTGTTTAGTGATTCTGTAGATCTGTGGGTGGTTGAAATCATGGCGAGCACATCTTGTTTGAAGATTGAGAAATCAATGGCTTTGGGTATGAGTTGTGGAAACTTAAAATGGAGGATCTCTTGGAAGAAAGGGATGAACAGAATTGTCATAGAAAAGGAAAAAATTGTAGAAATGTTGGTTGAAGATTGGACAAAGCCAAATAACAAGGCAAGAGGAACCATTAGGTTGTGTTACTTCGACTCCATCCTCCTAAATGTTTTTGAGGAGACTTATGCACAGTTTTTGGAAGAGGATAGGTGAAATATATCAAGCCAAGAGTCTAGTAAAGAAATTATATTTGAAAAGAAAATTACATACCTTGAAAACAAAGGAAGGAGACTCGGTTGTTAACCATCTAAATGTGTTAATTTTAGTTTGAGTTTGTTAGGAAGTATTGATGTTAAGATTGATGAAGAGGATAGATGTATTCTTTAACTATTTTTTTTGCTTGAATCATGGGAAAACTTAATGATGCTATCAATGGTGGTACTATAGAGCCCAAGATGGACTTGCTTGTTGTGGCTTTGTGCAATGAAGAAAACAGGAGGAAATCTATGGATAAGTGTTCGAAAGATGCACTACATGTTTGAGGAAGGCCTGAAGAAAAAGGTGGTACAAAAGGGGGAATGAAAGAAATTCAAGGATATATTCAAATCAAAAGAACAATTCAAAACTCCTAGAAAGAGTAGAGTGGGATGTTGGAACTTTGGGAAGCAGGGCCATATGAAGGAATGCAGAAGTAGGTAGAAGAATTTTGAAGGTTCTTCTACTGAAAAGTCCTTTGACCAAGATAATGGAATTGATAAATTGGTTATTTCTGCGAACATTGCTAGTGATGACTTGTGGCTAATTGATTTAGGTGCCTCCTACCACATGACCCTTCACAAAGAGTGGTTTTCTCATTACAAAGCATGCAGTGGTGGTGAGGTGTTTCTTGACGACAAAAACACTCTCAATTGTTGGCTAAGGAAATGCAAAACCGATTTTTAGTGATGGGAGAGTGAATTCTTATTGATGTGTTGCACATCATAGGGCTTGCACATAATTTAATTTCAATTTCTAAGATGAATGATGCTGGTATGCATATTGCTTTTAAGTTTTTAACAATAATGGTTGCAGGTTGGCTAGAGGAAACTAGTGCTAGCTAAGGGCAGTTGTGGAACTCTCTTTAAATTGGAGGCATTTAAATTTTGCAACTCTACCAATGTAATTGCAAATTCTATAATTTCATGTATCTTGTGGCACTAGAGATTGCACCACATTGGTGAAAATGGTCTTCAGACCATGATTAATAAAAATAGGTGATAAGGGTTTTCAGGTTATTTTGTTGAGTTTGATTTTTGTGAGTACTGTGTGTTTGATAAACAAAATAGAGTTAACTTTCCTTTTGGAAATACTAGAGCTAAGAGAATTTTAGAAGTTATTCATTCAAATGTTTTTGGTCCTGTGAGTATTCACTTTTATTGGCAAATCTTGTTATGTTACATTTATTGATGACTATTCAAGGTTTACATGAATTTTCTTTTGAAACATAAATATAAAGTTTTCTTCAAATATAAAGAATTTAATGCACTTGTTAAGAAATAGTCAAATATGAAGAATAAGGTCTTGAGGTCAAATAGTGGAGGTCAATATTGCTCTAGAGAATTTGATGATTTTTCATTTTGAAGACATGCAAGTATTCTGTTACAGAAGACTACCCACACACCACATCAAAATGAGATTGCAAAATGAGTGAATTAGACATTAATGGATAGAGCTGGAAGTATGTTGAGTGGTGCATGGTTGGATCAGTGTTTTTGGGTTAAGGCTGTGAATACTACATGCTAATTGGTAAATAGTTCTTGTTCAGCTCTAGTTGTTAAGATGCCATATGAGGTGTAGACAGGTAATAAACTCTTTGTTTCACATCTAAGAGTTTTTGGTTTTGAGGGTGCCCAAGGAAAAAGATCTAATTTGGATTTCAAAACTTAGAAATGTATTTTCATTGGATATGGAGAAAATGTTAAGGGTCATAAGTATTGGAATCCTGTAGCTTTGAAAATTATATTTTCTATAGATAAGGACTAGTACGTCAGACAATTTCTTTTTGGTTGACTTAGAATTATTTTGGTGGTGTGAAAATCCTATTTTTAATTGTATGCCTGTATGAAATGAATGTATTTGAACTTGCACAATGTTCTCATTGTGACTCCTTTCTATAAAACATTGCCTTATTAAAATCCTGGCTTTTATCTGACATACTTTTTGTAACAATATCAAAAACTAAACTATGAGATTCTACTCCATTAATAAAATATCTATACGAAAACTTATCACAGCAGCTGAGGTCAGTTTATATGGGAATGTCATATATGATTTCTCTATTATCATCTTTATTGGTAGGTTGTTTTTGATTGATTTTAAAAGTGTACTTGTCAATAGTTCCTGATTGCCGGCTACACAACCATTAGCAAATGAAATGGAATTTATCATGCTTTCATGCAAGTCTTTCAAAATTGTCTAATGTGCTACTTATGAATAGGAGTATATCAACCAGCTTGTGCACTCTACTGCACATGATTCCACCATTCAATAGCCATCAGTTTTTTTTATAGGCACAAAAAGTATTTGATTATTAAAATCAAGTTATCATTACAAAAACAGCTAATTATTCGGCTCTAGACAGGGAAACTCCTAGTACCATTTCAATTCACCAAGCACCCAGAAAAAGAAAACATTAACAAACTACACCACTAGTTCTTAATCAGAAAACTGATTTTTAAAAGTCTTCAATGTGTCCTAGAAAGCTAAGATTGAAAACCACACACTATAAAGCTGAGAAGGCAATAACCAGGGATCCTTGTCCTCATTCTGCGCTGGTGGAAATTAAGTTTTTTTGGGAGGGAACCCCCAGTCTTTTGCCATAGCTGCAATTCTCCAGTTAGGAATGTACAGGGGTTTCTTTGATTCTTGATTGGAAAGGCCAACATCCATGTTTATGACCGTAGATAATGTACCAATTGCCAAGGGTAGAATCTGGAAGCATTGGGTGTTTAAAGCTTGTGATGGGAGTAAGGGTTTCATAATGACCATGCTTAATTGTCTCTTGGTAGACAGACAGGGTTATTTCTCTGTAATGGTCTCTTTCATTAGTGTTTGCAGTGATTGGCTACACTCTATTAGAGTTTCATGGACCAATTTCTGTAGGGTTGACTCAATTTTCTTCAATAATTTAGACATTTATTTGATCATGTCATTGATGGATGAGAGCAATGGTTGCTGGGAAGAATCTTGTATTGGCGGTGATTGCTATGCAAGCCTGTTCAGAGAGGTTTTAGGCAACAGTAAAGGCAGGGTCAAACATTATATTGTTCCTTGTAGCCTGAAGTAGAGAGGCAGGAGACAATTTACAAGTTAGCATTGTAAATGTGGTCAGATTGGGGTTTGCCTAATGTAATTCTAATAATAGGGAAACCCCTCTAAGCAATTTCCAAGCTTCAGCAGAATTTTTTATGTATCTATTTTATTATTAATATTTAAGAGTGAGTTGGGTTTGAGAGTCTAATGATGCCACTAATACCTGCTGTGCCTGGGTTACCCAGGAAAGAACAATCAAAATTTTAACCTCATGAAAGGGAGTGGTGGAGAGCAATGAGTATGTGGTAGCGTATGATCATCCCGGGGAGGATAAATTGGTGAGCAAAGTTCTAATTCCATAAATGATAAAATTATTAAAATACCAAGATCCAAAATATAATAAATTTTCAAGGGATACTTCTTGACGTGAACAAGAGAAGTGAGTTTGACATGTGAACACTTATCTGAATGACCAGAATAAGTGGATAAGAATTATCTTCAAAAGAATGGCTGTTTCACTCTGACGACAGTTTCAAATTAACATTTTACATCTTATTTCCAAGAAAAACTGTTGCCCTGTATTTCTTGTTTTTACATTTTGAAAATAATTCTAACTTCAAGAATTCCTGTTTTGCACATCTCTGTGTATATGTCAAGTGTTTTTTACCCTGATTTCTCTTAAAGCTGTTGACACCGATATTTCAAAAATTTGTTGGCAGCATTGGGATGTAAAATGCGAAATGTGTTCTGGGAGAATTTAGGACTGCTAAAATTTTAGGTAGTATATGACAGATTTGTATGTGTAAACTTGTGAAACTAATGAGTAATCGCAGGTCAGTGAGGCCTGGGAGTTAATAATTCAAAAACTTAGAAATCAGAAGAAAGCCTCGGCTAGTGCTGCATATACTGTTTCTGCCTAAAAACACCTGATTTTTCACATTGTTCTTTTTGAGCACTCGAGCATGTGTCATGAAGGTTTGTGTGGTCTTGAAGGCCATTGGCTAGGGGCTCTACCCCTCAACCCTGCTGGGGGTTGCTATGCCTAGACCAGTGCTCTGGTTAAAAAGCAAAAAAAGAAAAGAAAAAGTTTCAGGCCCCATGTTTTCCACATATGGGATTTGTCAGATATTAATATAGATTTGTAATTTACAAATCATATGACACTGATGTGAATTGAACTTGTTTTTAACTATAAATGAAGGGAAGACTTAGAGACTACCTATGACCTTTGTAAATTCAGTTTTATGCATGTTTTTAAAGATTATTTTACAAATTTATGTGTTTTTAATGTTTAGAAATTTTGCCAAGTCTGAGTTCTTGAATTTTTTGGGTCTGCGAAGTTTTTGCCAAATTTGAGCTTTTCCACTATACTGTCACTACTACTATATACTATCTGCTGTCTACATTTGGAAAAGAAATGCAACAGATAGCATTTGTTACCTTCCCTGTGAGAAAAAGTAAGGTTTGTTTTATCATTTATAGTCCTGTTCTTTAGTTTGTCATTGTGGTACTAATAATAATACCATATTACTGGGACATGCTTGGGGAATGTCTTGGCATCTTCTCATCCCTGGAAAAGTTTCCTGAACATCTCTCAGATATTCTTATACAGAAAACAGCGTCCCTAGATTTGTGTCCCATCTGCCATGCACTTGGGATAATTAGGGATGTTATGAAATTGTTCCTGTCTCATAGACACAGTAGACAAGGGGGATGCATTTGAGATCCCCGGTTAGGCAACCCTTGTAACATTGATTGATGCAGTTTCTTTGTCCATTGTGTTTCTTGTATTCTCTGCAATTCTGCAATAATTGTTGAAGCTATGAAGCATTTTCCTCATGGGGTAATGTTTGCCATTGCCAGCCATGTACTGCTCAACATGCTCCACTTGTGGTTTGACCTTGCTTGTGCACATGCATAGCAAAGAGAAAAGAAGAGTGCTTCTGTCTGTAGTTAGCACAGAGGGCATACATACATATGTGAGTTGTCCTTTATTGCACTAGGTGAAAATGGAGAATGATCATCATCAAACCTTGAACAAGAGTCCTTGATATCGCCATCTGACTTTCATTAACCGAAACCCAAGCAGAACAGAGTTTTGAAGATTTTCTGCAATATTAATTACAGTATATGCATTCTATGACAAGATAGAATAGGAAAAAGAAACAGTAAATAACAGTAACAAACAATAATAGCAAGATGTGGGCTTGATACCATGGCTATAAGAAATGGTTTGTATTATATATATATATATATATATAAGCAGAATTAAGACTATAATATCTGATCACATAACATCATATAAAGACTTTATAAAAAACAAAACTACCATAAACTTGGATGTCATTTAAAACATGCATGATAAATATCCATCGTTCAAACTTCAAGTTCAATATTAAAATAATAATATCAAGTTCAACACTTTTAGTTTTAATCATCAAATGGATTTTCTAAATCATCAACATCAAAATCATCATTGACATTAGATGAACCACAAACAGCAGCAATGGCACTGCCAGTGCCACTTGCACTAAAAGTGTGTTGGCTTTCAGAATCCTCATATGCAATATTCTGGGAAGTGGAAGCATCCAAATCTGTATTCTCTGGCTCTATATTCCACAACTTTGTGTCCCCTTCCTTGTAGTCATGTTGTTTGTGTGAAAGGAGACACATGTTGGAATGCATGTATACTAAGTTCTCTGCTCTTTTGGAGTGCAATCTATTGTGCTTTACTAAGCAAATGAAAGAACATGTGCTTCAATTCCTCTCAGGTGCAGATGAACTAGCAACCTATGAAGACAAAGTAAACAATTAAAGTTAAACATTATATTTATTAAAACTTTAAGGACTAAAAAATAAAAATTTATTAAACTTGTGATAAAACTTTGATTGCGAGGGGTTGTAGGTGTTGGAAGAATTGGCCATGGAAGTACCACCAACTATGAACATCCATCGTAAACCTATCATGAAGAGCTTCACACTTTGACCATTTGAGTGCGCACAAAATCAATGAACTCATTCGTGACTACATCTCACAATTTCATTTTAGAGAAGAGTCTACGAAATGCTGCCTTGTACCCTTCAGCCACTTCAAAATCTCTATATGGGGGAAGCCTTCTGTTGTGACCTTTTCACACATCACCCCATTCAAAATGGGTACCCACTAATTTTTGCTCCATTCTGGTCTTTTGGCTTTGGTTTTGCGTCTCTCTCTCTCTGTGATCTTTCTGTCCTTTCGGGGATGTACCTATCTTTTGACCTGGTTGAAATTTTGGCTAAGTCTATGAAATTAGGTTATTTATTCTTCAGGCTGGTTTGAGGTCAAATTGAGTTGGCAAATTGAAATTTGAGCTTGGCACTACAATTAGGAGGCTCCAGGCAGGCTCCCATCAAATTTTCACTAAAATCTGACAACTTACTATTTTTATTAAGTACTTAATTTGAGGTCTTTCCCTCGGGATTTTGGAAATTTTGATTGCTTCAACACATTCAGGGCACTTCAAAGTACTTGCACGCAAAATTTGAGCAGATTCAGACAACATTCTATTTTTAGTAGTTCTGGCTTTAGAGGCAGTTTTTAGGGTTTGCATGTGTGATTTCTCAATGCATGTCAGGATATTCTTTTTGGATTTTTCAAGAGCTTCATGATGGTATAACATGCAAGTCAAAATGATGACTTGCTATTTTTAGCAGGTGCTCGCATGCATACTAGTTTTTTGGGTTTTTTGAGATCTCTCAGGCAATATGACATGCAAATGCATTTGGTAGTGGATTGATCACTTTTCAATCACTTACTATTTTTAGCAGAATCACTCTAGGCAGCTCCCCAGCACTGCAGTTTCACAAACAAAGCAACATGCAACATAAATGGATTCAAACGGAGGTCATTTGAAGCGCATGCAAGTCAAATTAGGGTTTCCAACTTTGGTGCCTAAAAGTAGGGCAAAAATTGAGAAAAATGAAAAATTGATGTATCCCATCATGATCAGCATCCTTCAAGCAGTTTGCTAGTAAAATTTGAGCGCAATCCGAGGACTTACTATTTATAGTAAGTCAACTCCAAAATAGGGCTAAAAATAGCAGGTCAGCACGAGGGGCAGGTGTGAAAAGGTCAAACAAGTCATGAGGGTTGCGCTTGGCAAATTTCAAGTCAATAAGAGTTGCAGAGGTCCGGAAATCAGAAGTTTACTAAAAATAGAAAATGAGGGCGAGCAGGTTGAAAAACTGGCCAAGCATTCGAGAGTCACCCTTAGAGGTCCCCTTGGCACTCCAGATAAAGAAAAACATCAAAGGCATTGAAAATAACATGAGAAGTCATCAAATGCGCCCTCAAGTGAAAGCAAACACCCTCAAATGTGCCCTTGAGATGAGGGAGGTGTTAGAAAATATTCTAAGGTACTGAAAACCAGAAAATGCACCCAAGTAAGGCAAGAGGTTTGAGAAATTTCTAAGTTATAGAATGGAAGCTCACTGCCCCAAATGCACCCAAGGAAGAGAGGACAAAACTTAAAAAAATGCCTAAGTATGAAAATTGCAGCACACCCCCTCAAATGTGCCCAAGAAGGAGGAAGACTTGAGGAAATGTTCTAAGTAAGGAAATATGAATGCATCACCTCCTACATGCGCTCAAGTTGAATGAAGGTGTTTGAAATTTGCCTAGGGCACATGAAAATCAAAGAGAACCCCATCAAATGCGCCCTCATGAAGAGGTGAAGGTGATAAAGTTTCTAAGTCATGTAAAATGGAAGCTCAAGGTATCAAATGCGCCCTAGGCATCAATGTGTCAAGAAAACTCTAAGGTGTGGAAAATGGCATGAGGACCCCTCAAATGCACCCTTAGCAAGTTGAGTAAGTTTGAAATTTTTCTAAGTGGTGAAAATAAAACTAGACACCCCCATATGCGCCCAAGGCAAGATAAGGTGGCTAGAGGCATGGAAAAGCTTTCTAAGTAAAGAAAAAATGAAAGTGGCACCCTTGAATGCACCCACCTTGTGATGAAGCAAGTAAAAGTTTCTAAGGCATGGGAAATAAAAGTTGAAGGGGTCAAGCGTGCCCTTGACATGACGGCATGAGTTTAAAATTTCCCAAGGCTTTAAAATTTGGAGAAAACCCTCCTAAGTGCGCCCTAGGGAGAATATGAAGACATGAAGAGATTCTAAGTGTCAAAATAGAAGTTCCCCCCTCAAAATGTGCCCTAGGATGCTCAAGTGGAGATTATCTAAGTGGTAAAACAAAAGCACAAGAGGTGATGTGCGCCTAAAGGAGGTAGATGAATTGAAAATTTCTAAGTTGTAAAATTAAGGTAGACCCTCTCAAATGTGCCAAGTAAGAGGAGGTGTTGAAAATTGGCTAAGGTATGAAATGAAATGCCAAGGGGCCAAATGCGCCCAAGGTAATATGAGGTTGAAGGATATTTTCTAAGGCTTGGAAACTTGAAGTGAGCCCTCCCATATGTGCCCAAGGCAGGAAAGAAGGAGAAAAGATAGTGAAAATTCTCTAAGGCATTAAAACATGATGCAAAGGGTAAGGAAATGTGCCCAAGCAAGGTGAATGAGATGCTAAATGGATTCTAGGGCGTTGCAAAATCAAAGAGAACCCCTCCAAGTGCGCCCTCAAGGAGGAGAAAGTTCTAAGGCACAAACTCCAAACATAAGGTGGTAGATGCGCCCTTGAAGAAGGCCTTATGAAGTGAACACACAAGTCTCTAAATGCGTCCATGATGAAAATTTATGCTAGGGAAAAATGATGAATTTTATCAGATTGAGAGATCAACTAGACCTTGGAAATCAGAACATGGAAATTAGGTAAGTGAAATGGATTTATATATAAGTGTTCTGATGCTCTTCTTTTGGTTTGTTTTGCAGGATGAACACCGGGGCCAATACATGATGACTTGAGGTGATGGAGCAAGACAACGTTATAACTTTGGAAGGGGATAAAGTTACACATTTCAAACTCCTCCATGATGTCTCATATGTACCCAACTCAGGCAGGCAGGTGGCAAGGAAGAAATAGTCGAGTCTAGGACAAGAAAACCCTTCAAGATCAGGATGGAGGAAATGACGAAGGCCCAAGCATTAAAGATCATCTTCAAGCACTAAAACGCCCTCAAGGCTAAGGAAGATGAATGAGCAAAAATCTCAATGTTAAAAAGTGACAGTAGGATGGATTAAAGAACAAAGTAGAGGAATTCTTTTGAAGTGTGAAGTCCCTCTCCGACAATATTAGAAGCTGTGTTGGTCAGATTGATCAAGTTTGCAGTCAAAGAGAAGAGCAGTGGGAACACGTTTTTGGACGAGAATCTTTTGGATGATAATGGGCATTAATTGCTCATAGTGGTTTCTGCAGAGTAGTGGAGAATCTCTTGTACATTTATTACCCCACTCCTCTCTGTGGTGGTTTTTAAGGCAAAACCTTGACTAGGGCTTAAGTGGCTCAATCTGAGCCCTCCATTGTAATTGACTCTCTGAGCCGTCCATTGGACTCAGCTAACTATAAAAGGGGCATCCCCCCTCATTTGTAATTCATAGATTAGACATTAGAGATTAGAATAGAGGAGAGAATAGAATAGAAGTTAGCATAGATTGAAGAGGAAAGAAAGTTTTCCATTTGAAGGCTTTGTAAGAAGTTGTTGTGAACACTATCATAATATAAAGAGTTGTCATTGCTTGATGGTTACATCTTTTGTTGTGAATAGCTAGCAAGGCTTCTTCGTCTTTCCAATTCACTTAGAATTCTAAGAATAGCTTAAAGTAAAGTAGATTTTATTTCATGCAAGTGGTTGATAGTTGTGGAATGTGGTGTTTGGTTTGAGTAGGCTATATTCATCCATACCACTAGTGGGCTCACTGATGGTGGGTTCGCCTTGCGTGGTCGACTGGAACACTTTGAACTTAACTTCAATTACGGTTCATGTGTTGGTATGCGTCGTTGTGATGGTATCTGCATGTCGAGTCGTGATTTGAATATCTCTCATTATTCCTTTGAAGATTGCATCGGCTCTATGGAAGTTGTCTGAAGTGAGGTGAAGCAGAACTTGGTTTTCAGCTTGCAAGAATTGGTCCCTGCATCCCGCATTTAGAGTAGATAGTAGAATATTTCATCCCTATCCTTTTAATTTCAGTATTTTCTCGGTTAGCTTAGGAAACCCGAGCATCATCGATAAATCTTTCATGTCTTGCAAGTTCTTCTCTTTGATCAAACAATTGTGTAAGTCCACTTGGAATAACCAACAAATCACATCGAACCAATTGAGACTATCCATTGCATAAGGAACCTTGGAGTTGAATGTATGATCTTTCTAGCAATCTTAGCATGCAAAATACTTTGTTCAAGAGAGGATAGAGTTACCGTTGGGAAACTTTATTCTGTGTTGGTGTGGTCATAAAACACCCGTCAACACCTTCCTAGCACAAAAAGAATCTCAACACTGTAGTATTTTGGAGTCAATATGAAGGCAAGAAGATGTAATGGAGTGGTCATTTTGTTCCATCTTTCTTCAACAATTGCATGCACTTGTTTGAAGAAAGACTCTTCAGGGTCTTGGTCTTTCGCATTTATGATGCTCTTCACCTTCTCGATCATTGAGTCAATGCCATCATATATTTCTCCAATGCAAGGCTTTTCCATGTCAGTATAACAAATCATGCTCAAAATGGGCTCGGTGAAGCTAAGGAGATACTCCACACGATCCCACCTTGAGTCATCTAATATCATTTGCTTAATTTTTGTTGCCTTGCCAGAGTTGCTTTGTCGCCATATAGACCAATTTTGGCTAATCACCATGCTAGAAAGTGCCTCTCTAACTTTCACATGTCATCTCAAAATGATTGTTTTAGAGCCAAATTGGGTCTTTGCAACCTACTAAAAATACAAAATAAAATAATTAAAATTTAAAAACAAACTTTAAAGGAGAATTATAATACACAATCAAATTATGAAAATCTAAAATTTTATGCTACTTCACTTACCTTTAATAGCTCCAATTTTGAAAATGATTTGAAAATGCCTTGAGACATGTGGTGGTTGGTGATGAACATTTGGATGCCCTCAACCTTTGCATACTACTCTTTGATCCAATCAATTTTATTCCCAATCTTTTGTAGCATAAGATTGAGAGAGTGGACCACACAAGGTGTCCAAAAGATATGTGAAGTATCGTTCCTCAACCAACAAATGACAACTCTACAATTCTTTGCATTGTTCGTTATTACTTGAACAGCGTTACAGGGACCTACTTCCTCAATGGCTGCGATGAGAATATCAGCAATAAATTGGCCATCTTTCACCTACCCCTCACAATCAACAAATTTCAAAAACATTGTCCCTTTAGGGGACACCGCTATGACATTGATCAAGGGCCGATTTTTTGGATTTTTCTACCCATCTGAAACAATGGATACACCTATCTCAAGACATGAATCCCTTATGGGCTGCAATGCACTTTCAATGTTCTTGACCTCTTTTTCCAATAAGGTTCCACACACCTCATAATCTGGGCCATTGTACCCTTTTGGAGTTTCATTAACTGTTTTCAACATCTCTTTCCAATATGAAGAGTGAGCAACATTAAAAGACAATTCCTTTCGCATAAATACATCTTGCTACATGTTGGTTGGCAATGTCTTGACTCTCATTTTGAAATACATTTTCCAAAGGTCCCTTTGGTTTTTTGCTTGTAATGAGTTGTTCACTTTGAGGATGAGGAGTGGCAAAAAAATGGATGGTTTTCTACCACAAGATTGGGACTAGATGCGGGCTGCATTCCCTTTGATACTTTTTTTTATTAAGGGGTGACTTGATTTACAACCTGCCTGTTCATCTGCTTGTTCTTGCTACATAATATATCGTATTACTGTCTTTGATGGCACAACTACACCATTCTTTCCAGGGCAAGGTTTGATGCCTTGTCTAGGTATTCCACACAAATGAGCTCTCACTCAACTATATGAACTAGAATATCTAACATCACACCCATTGCAAATCCAAACATAACCCCCACCACCTGGAACCTGTTGTGTCATTTGAACATATTTCCATAGAGGAGAATTCTGATCTGTTTTGAATTTATATTGAGCCATGGAGCTAGAACTGGTTGCCATTGTGATTCCTATGGCAAGAAATTTTGTAAACATCACATTCAAAACAAAAACAAAAAATTGAACACAAAAAACAAATATAGAAAACCTAGCTCTTTTGAATCTTTGACACATTCCTAGAAGAAAGGCAAAAAACATAGATAAACAAAGCAAAAAAATTTCTTTGTTTGTAAAACAAAAATGGAGGAAAAAAATTAAAAGAAACTTACCTCTTTGCGAAAAATTCCTTCTATGATCTTCTTGGTAGCCAATAAACACTTGTAAATGCATAGGAATGACAAGGCGATCAATGTAGAACCTTCAAAGATCAATCTTCAACTCTCTTTGTTGATCCAACAAGCAAAAAAAAAAAGTTCAGCGTCTTGGAATGATATTTGCTGTTTGCAAAAGAACTGAACAAATGGACTTGTTTTGGTGTTTAATGTGTTTTGCAAGTCAATACTAGGATTCGTTTGGGCACCTAATCAAATCATTTGACTTAAATGACTAAAAAAAGCGTCATACTTGGATGCTGCAGGGAGGGGTTCCCTACGGGTTCGCCCGGATCCGCCCAGGTTTGCCCCAGGTGAACCTGGCGGCATTGTGCAGCCCCCGGCTTGGACCCACATGTGAACTGGACCAGTACCTGGATCCCATTCGAACTGGACCGGGATTCAGCCGGTCACCTATAGGATCTTGTAACACAGTTTTTTTGGTTGGTTTTAGTGGATGAATGGGGCACATATATGATTCGTGTTGAGGGGACAAGGATCATATCCAAAAAAGCTATTTGTCCATCTGTAGAATAGCTACCGACCAGAGTGTACTTTTTGTTGGTTAGGGGAGAGGACCCAGTAGTTGAGCATGTTTCAATAGTTGAAATAGTAGTTGTTCATATAATGCCCAATAGTTGTGATAGTAGTTGTTTATATAATGTCCAATAGTTGTGACATGATTACCCTAGCTTAAACAAAATGTATTCCTTTCATCTAAAAAGCAACCAATCATGTGATGCCACATCAGCGCTCAACTAGTCATGATGTGAAAGCACAAGTATTGGTAGCATGTTTGTTTTGGGCCTTTTTGGACACCTTGACAAAAAGCATGTTGATGTGGCATCATATTTGATGATGTGGCCCTGAAACGGAAGTTATAAGCAGGGGACTTGCCAAGTAAGCTGCTGTAAAAAATTTGGAGTGATTTGAAATTTCCATGTAGGATTTTGAGAAGCGCAAAGTTAGGGTGCACAACTACTGGGTCCTCTCCCCTAGTTTTAATCTTTTAGTGGACAAATGGAGCACATATATGACTCGTAGTGAGTGAACAAGGATCATACCCTAAATATTTATTCGTCCATTAGTAAAGTAGCTACTGACCAGAGTACTTGAGGTCCTGAATTGTATCCTACACTGTTTACTTTATTGTGCACCCTGCACCAACTATCTAATCCTTATCGTCCCTTCTTCATTATCAAGTCCAGAGTTGATTCTGTTCTTCCATCTCCTTGAGTCTCCTGTCCAGTCCACTCCTGCTAAGTTTCTGACCCTTGCTGTCCACTCAAATCACATTATGTTTTCCTTGAAATAGAACAGCATTTGACAAACTTCTGCCTACTTTTGACAATTGTTTTGAAGAGTAGGTTGTCATATTAGTTTTCAAGCAGCACTGTTAAACTAGGTTGCAAGTGCTAAGTTAACTTTACTACAAATGGAGGTGGGATTAGGATCTAACCTCATGAATTGGCATCAATGAATCATATAATGTGTTCTGACATGTAGAACATTCCTCTACTGTATTGGTTATTCGAAAATGGTTATAACTCATAAGTCATAACATGAAAATATTTTTTAACAATACCTTTGTAGAGTTTTAAAGGAAGTACTAAACACGATGTTGTTAGGTGCAAATTAGTTGGAAGGAAAAACAATTGTTTCGTTGTAGGATGAGAATGAATCAAATGTTTTGGTCCATTTTATTAATTTTTTGGTGGAAACTTAGTTTGATTTCTCTCCTATCTTGAACAGAACAAAGCTAACTTTTGTGTGCTTTTGATATCTGTTTCAGCAAGTGGTAAGGCTTCAGAATTTGGTGGTTTGACTGGAGGCTACATGTTTGAAAGTTCAACTGGATTAGCACGAGCGTAGGTTGCGTTAATATTTTTTGCTTTTCTCACAATATCTGGAAATATAATCCTTTCTTGGCTCAACTTATGTGTTAAGGAACTCTAATTGTTTTGCAAATAAGGAAATAAAAAATAAAAAGTCAAAGGGTTAAAAATAAGAGTGATATGCACTAAATTGCTAGTCTTATTTTTGTTCAGTGAACCCAACTGGCAAGAGTAAAGTTATGACATTGTTTTAAGGATTTTCAAGATTATTGTGTGGCTTTGTAAGATGGATGTGTGGTGACAAGTTGTGATTGTTGTTTTTCTATCTATAGGTTATTGAGCAAGCCTACCTGTCCTGTTCTTGAGGAACTTGGAAAGAGTTTATCATTTGAGATAGCAGTTGGATTAAATGGCCGAGTTTGGGTAATAGACCTTTTCAAATTTTTATATTTTGAGATGAATAATTTGAGATCATTCAAGAGCTAATGTTTTTTTTTTGATGAGTTAAGGTGAATGCTCCATCTCCTTCTACGGTCATTCTTGTTTCAAATGCCATCATGAATGCGGAGTACTTGAGTGGGGTTCAACAAAAAATTATGGTGCAGAGACTCTTGCAGAGAGTTCAATAGTGGGGATCTTTACTAGTATGTTTATCTTGGCATTGTTTATATTGGGATCAATACTGAGTAATTGTGTAGTAATTGATTGTCAATGACTGTAGAAAGTTATTTTTCATTGTTGTGAGTCTATTCGATTATGAATACTCTCACAGCTTTTGAAGATGCTGCCAAAATGTTAATCAATTCTAAATGAACTTAGCAGTTAAAGCTTCAAAATTTTTGCCAACAATACTGCAGAAGTTGATCTAAATAGAACTATAGGGTGACTTTTTAGGATTTTGTTTAACTTCTATCAGAAACACTAAATTCGGAGGATGTTTGGTGAATATTGTGACATAAAAACCATCTATGCATAACTTTCTGGCCAGGAGAGATATAAGATCAATTAGGTACCAGAGAAAAATCCACCATCGTTAGGCACCTCACTGCAAATTAGTCAAGGTCATCACGTATATTATCAGAAAATTTCTCATTTGACCGAACTTTTAAGCATTGATTGTAACCAATGGAAATCGTTGAATTGATTAAATTGTCACCTTGCCATCCATCAAGAACAATTTAGTGTTTATTAATGGGATTTTACATCTAAATGATTTGCATCACATAATGTGGTTAAAATGAAATGACTTTGGTAACCAGTTTATTCATAAACTTTAGAGTGAAGTCTTGGTTCCATACCATGCTGTAACGACCATAGCTTTTTCAGAGCAGAACATATATGAGGTTTAATTTTTTTTTAATGCGATAACAAATTATAGATCCCAAAGAAGAAAAATATGTATGCAAAGGTGGATGAGAATTCGGTTTCAGCTCCACTTGCAAATGAAGCAGGTTCCACAGTAGATACTGCATTAAGGGGGTGTCTGCAGAGAAAACTGTTGATATCATATATGTAAAGAAGAAATTAGAATTTGCCTTTTAGAGGGCGTGCTTGTTTTGCAATTGAGATATGTATGTAGAGCGCCTGTCTTGCATGTAGTTTTACCATCGTGGGTGCCCTTTTCCCTCTGCTTGCATGTATGTGTTCGATTATTTACACATAGGTGCATGAACCCTCTGATCTGTTTTAGATGTTTTTTCATCCCATCCAAGCTTGAGATATAATTCAAAGGCTTTTTGTTTCATTTCTGGAATTATATGAATGATCATATTAACAGCAAAGGATTAGTCGAGCATTTCAAATTTATTGGTAATTGATGTTTCAATTTTATATTTTGTTGTTTGTTATTCTTTTTTTTTTCTTAATGTATAAT
This sequence comes from Sequoiadendron giganteum, assembly GCA_007115665.2. Classification (NCBI taxonomy): domain Eukaryota; kingdom Viridiplantae; phylum Streptophyta; class Pinopsida; order Cupressales; family Cupressaceae; genus Sequoiadendron; species Sequoiadendron giganteum. The sequence goes on along the minus strand of CM021110.1, from coordinate 357,826,702 downwards.
GTTCCTCAATTGTGTATGATCAAATACATAAAAAGTCTTCAAAAATTATTTAAACACAAAAATAATCAATATAATTATGCAGTGGTATCAACTGAGTGCCATGTCATGACTGCACAAAAAAACTAAAGCACAACTGACATATAGTTAAAATAAATAAATAAAATAGTTATATTGAGGGACGTACTATAGTGGCAACAAGGGATGGAGTATCATGTCATAATTGTGTACATAAAAACTACTTATAGACTATTTAGAGATGATATTTAGTTAGACAAAAACTAAAATACGTGTGTATATATGTGATAAATAAAATAATTTGAAAGTAAAATATATATTTATTTATTTAAGGTAAGTTGTTACCATAGGGAGTAACACCCTAGAAAATAAAGTTTAAGATCTGCCTAATGATTATGGGTCCTTCTCATATGTATATGACCCCTTTTTGGCTCCTTGTTGAGTAAATTACTTGTTATGTGTATCAACCTTTCGTCATCTTCGAGCCCATGCCATTAAGTATGATTAAGGCTTGATTTTATAGCTGCTAGCTCGATGTGACATCATGTCTTGTCACTTGTTAGCCACTTGTGCCTCACTTTAATGTGAGTACCCTTATTACTTGTATTTACTTTGATGACTACTTGTGGCATTAGTTTGCTTCATTCTCGACATTGATTTCTACCTTTGCAATTCTTTTTCATCATGAAGTTCAATCCTAGACGTATCGGTGGCCAAGCTGTATGTGTGAGCACCTCTATGTTTGTGTCATGATTATATGTGGTACTTCTATAGCTTGTTTTGTGTTTAGGACTCATTTTGTAATACCCATTAGTATTCTCCATGCCTTATTCTTAAGTTTGCCCTGCCATTAATGGAGAAAGACTACTATTTGTTGAGAATGGAAACACCATTTTTTCTTTCTAGTAGGACGAGCCAGTTGGCTTTCCTTAGAGACATCACATATCAATAGTTAAAGGGAATATTGTAGGATGGTAATTTTTAAACTCTCAAGGCCATGAAATTAGTTTTGGGTAAGGGCTTTCTTGGTTCAAAGGAAAGATATAAAGCAAATATTGATATCAACTCTCAGTTTGTCGCTTCATTATTTGACTTACGAGTTCTTAAGGGGATAGTTACAACCTTGGCAAGGGAACTTTGTAACCCTAACCTTCTTGGTGGTTTAGAGGAAGTGGTGGTGGCAACTCGTTTAGGAAAGGGTATTCCACGGCCCAAAGATCTCAGTCGTGATACTGACTAAAATGTTGAGCTCCATCCTTTTCAGCTAGACATGTTAGATGAAGAATATTGGTTTCATCGCTTTCGAGCTAAGATTGGGTATGGTTTTTTGAAGAGGCTCTAGCACCTTGTTCCTATGACAAAGTTATGTTGGGTGATAGATTTTATTGCATTTGAGGATGATTAGGGTTTGGGGACTCTGTCCACGAAGTTTTGGTATGGTCGTGGATTGAGGATCCAGAAAGGTGTCTTCCTCTGAGACATTTTGGATGGCAAAGATAAGTGTTTCCCTCCTTTCGAGGATATTTTTGAAAGTGAAGTTGCTAGTTTAGGGTTAAAACTATAATCTAAAAAGATATTACAAGTGTAATATTTAGAAAGTGTTATGCAAAAACTTTCGAGTCTAGGGTTTCAGGACCATAAATTGAATAGACATAATATGTGAAGACTTCTAAGAATATTTGTTGAAATTAGGGTTTTATTTGCATTTTGGTTTGAACAATTATTAGTGGTTAAAGATATTGACGTTCTCATTACCAAATTGTATGTGTTGGCATTGCTTAATATCATCCTCCTCGTTCTATATGATTCATGTGCTTTCGGTTTCCATTTCACCAATGAATACATGAATATGTGCATATTTGTGTTGCTATTTCGGTAATGAATTTTGAAATGCTCTAATTTTGTAATCTTTACAAAACATTCAATGTGAACCCATGATTTTGGTTCAGGTTAAAAACCTTTGTTGAGATCCACAATTTTCAAGAAAAAGGTTTGATACGAATAGAGAATATGTCTCATTTAGCCTATTCTAACCTTAAAAACTTCCCTCTTCTTCTAGTTTTTAACTTTTGTGTGCTATTGAAATCTTGGAGTTCACTTTGATATCCTTCATAGTTTGCAGTAATAATATGTCTTAGTCATTATCCTTTAGAATGCTCTTTTAGACTTATTTTCCTATGTTTCGTCTCACAAATTATGATTGCTGTAAAAAAGTTCCTATTTATATGCTCCTCTATATCATGTGTAGTAACTTATGCTAAGATAAGTTGGTTTATCTTGGCTAGATAGAGCCTTGAATTATTGTTGACTTCTCCCTAACATATTCATGACAAACCTTGCATAATTCCCTAACCCACAAAACTGATAAGTTATGTTTCAATTCCCTCATTAGAATTGAAGATGATTGATGTTTTCAATACTTTTCGAACCTCTTGATAGTTTTGAAATTTGTGATTTCATGGTAAATGAGTGTTTCATGTGTGTTGATACTCAAAATAAATTTGCTCATTTAGTTTTTTAGAGATTTCCTTCCCCCTTGTTATAATAGTGAGAATGTAAACAATTAGTTATTAATACCTTGTATATAATCTTAGGTTAAGGGAAAGAGATTGGGACACCCTTCTGCCTAGAACCAGTCCTTATGTATTCAGATAGCTACCATTCATGCCTTCAATAGTGTTATGATTCCTTGGGGCATCAGTTAAGAGAAGGGAAAGAGGATCCCAGGGTTATGATTAAGTCAGAAGAAAAGCCTTTAATGGATCCTTTAAATAGGCATAGTGCAATTTAGAATGCAATCTGAAATGTGTGTTCCTACTAAGCCTAAGATTGTTGGTTTTGAATTTTTGGGTTTACTGAAAAGGAATGATGTTTTTTCAGTAGGATTCAGAGGTCCCACTCCACCATTGGATTGCATATCTTCTTATGGCAGATAATGATTTGATACAAAGATTTTCAAAAAATCTGCTAGTCTTATGGAGGCCAATTTTAACGAGCCTCGCTTTGTTTTACTGAAAATGGGGTTTAAATACCTAATGGAACAAGCCTGTGGTTGGTCCATAATTTCAAGGATCTCAAACAAGACCTTGAGGCCAAACATCCCAAAGGCTAGACCTAGGTATTCTAGCAATTACCTTGATAAAGTTATCGTGCATCTTGTAGTGTTGGTTTTGTGATAGGATATGGGTAAGATAATCAGGAAATAAGAGTTAGGTAGTGAGTGATATCCACACCACAAGGGTGAAAGGAATACAATTGTGGTGACATATTTCAACATCCAATTTTTTAGCAAAGATTTGTAGCTAATGCAACATTAGCTCATAGCTGGGCCACCTGGATTTTGAAAAGGATGATGGTAAGGATGTGAGTCAGGTTGACTTGGCCATGATGGATACAAAGACAAGGATAAATTAGGATAGATGGTTCAATATCCAATATTGTGCTTCCTCCTTAGTCAAAGCCATACACTTGAAGTCCCCATTGGCATTTATGTTGTTGTTCCATCCTCTTCTTGTGATTTGTTTTCTAGAGCTATATTGGTATAGGCAATCATATCTGAAGAAAATATTTCTTCCAACCCTTGCCATATGTCTATTTGACATCCAAAGAGTGAAGATTCTGGTTGATCAATGCCCTGATTAGCTAGAAAGTTTGCAACCTTATTTGCTTCACAATAAATGTGCTTTATTGAGTATGCTTGCACCTCTTCCAATAATTCCTTTATTCAGGATACTTTGGATTGTAAATGCCAATCACCAATTTTTCCATTTGTGATTGCAGTTATGCATATTGTGGAATCGCATTCCACTTCAATATTTTTCAAACCTTTCTCTTTACAAAGTAGTAATCCACCTAGAATTCCTTCAATCTCTGCCACATTATTTGTAGATGTTGGTAGTTTTATTGATATAGCTACCACTTAATGGCCATTCTCATTGCGTATTAAACATCCAACACCTGATTTCCCCAGGAGGCTCCATCTGTATTTAGCTTCAATCTACCCCTTGGGTGGGGGTCCACTTTGTATTTGATTTTTTTGCTTTAGAGTTCAGGGCAAACTAGAAAAAGGGGGCAACCTTCAATGATTCCCATCTTTTCACGAGACCATCATCCTAGCCTGTAAACTATGTTTTCCTCTACATCTTTATATGGGAGTTCATCCATTCAGTTATGTTTCCTTCAATGATTGGTGTTAGTTCACTTATTGCCTTTGATTTGTCTTGGAATATTCTTCTATTTCGCTCTTTCCAAATGTTCCAAATTAAAATTGAGGGGGCAGCCTGCCATATCTATCCCTAGAATGCCTGTTTTTTAAAATTTGGCCTGTTGATAACAAAGTTCCAAAGTTTGTTGCTTCTTGGAGTGCCCATCCTAATTTGTTTAAAAGCCAATCCTAGCCTTGTTCTGCATAGGGACAATTTAAAAGTAGGTGATCTGCACTTTCTTCAGTTTTGTTACACATAACACACCAATTAGGACCTTGGATCCCTATTGTTTTTAGGTGATCTCTAGTGAGGATTTTGCCATGTAGGGTAGTCCATGTGAAAGCACCGACTTTGGGTAGTACCCACTTTCCCCAACATAGTTTCTAAGGCCAAATTCCTTCACCATGCTTTATTTGGATTTGATATCCCATCTTGATTGTGTAATCTCTAGACTTTGCTCCACACCAAATTATTTTGTCTGCTTGATTATTTAAGCATACTTGTCTTTCTTGCAAGATTTATGTTAACCTCTTCTTAATTATTTCTTCCTCAGGAAGAGCTTCAATGTTCAACCAGTCACACTTCCCCTTTTCATCCATCTTCAAATAGTTTCAAACATAGTTTCCATATCTACTACAAATGTTTGGGATGTGGGAAGCCAAGCTTGGGTAAAATATTGCATGTATGAATGTACTTTGAATTCTGATTGAGAATATGTGTGCTTGCACTTTGTTATCAATGAATTGTGAATGAATGTTGTTTCATTTAATTTTATGTGATGGAATGCATATATGTGAAATGGATGGTTATTGAATTGGATATTCTAACTATGGAGAAATATTATGTGAAAGCATATTTTGTTGAACAACTGACTACTGTGGGAATGTGTTAGTTGGGTGCAAGTATATGTTCAATCCTCCAGGTGCGAGGGGAAGTATCACTGAGGAGAAGATTTGGTTGGGTAACCAGTAATGTAACCTAACCGAGCTTATACACACACTCACAGTAGAATGGTTGAGTCAACTTATTGTGTTGGGAAATGGTAAGCCATCCTCAGTATGATAGGTTTGTATTAGTAAGGGTTTTGATTACTGTTGAGTGCATTCTTGGGTGATGTTTATTTGTTTGAAGACTATGAGTTCTTCCTTATGTTACTATGCTTAATTGATGAGGGGAACACACGTTAAATATATGTATATATGTATAAATACATCACACATATATCTCCTATAAATAAAATAATAATTATGTGCTTGATTATGCAATCGAATGTGTGTGTATGTATATATATATATATATCCATATGTATACATGTGTCGATACAAACGTATGTTTGACAAATAGAAATGTCCATATAGATGTATCAACATATGTATACGTACGTATACATTTACATAGAGGAATATATATACATATATATACAATCAATATTATCATTATATGAATGTTAACTTGATCTTATTCATTTGTATATCAAATGTATATGTATTTGATTGTCATGGTATATCAAGGCTACTCATTGATATATATATATATATGATAATTAAATAGAGGCCAATTTGTATATATGCTATGCAAAGTATTATGGGCCGATTAATACATATGTTTGACATAAGGTAAATCCCGAACCATATGCAAGTAATGTGCAATAATAAAGGCCAACATGGGAAATAAACCATAGTTGATACTATTTGAAATGCATCACTATTTTTATAGCAGTGAATTAGTCAAACCTAGAATGCTTTTATCCAAGATATAAAGCGGTGAAATATTAGAACCTGCTTCATAAAGTATTTTGAATGTATGATAATAGGAAAAGAAACAACAAGTCACAAGGTGGTCAAAGCACCATTTAAATGCTATTATTGTGGAACAACTCATCTTTTCTCTGTTGCTCAATGAAACTTTGACTAAGTCGACATAGTATAGGTGTTGCTTGCAAGTAGAAGACTGTTTCAATAAGAAAAATCATGCCAAGAGATAGGGAAGTTGGCATATACATGGCGGCAACATATGATAACTCTTTATGTTGTAGAAGTCTATTCTGGATGCAAGTCGATTGTCATCATTTGGGTATGTGCACATATGAATTAGTCTTCAACTGCTATCAACTAAATGGGTCGATCTGTAGTATATTATGCTGAGTTTACACTCAGATTTCTGCCAACTTTTAGCTGTATGTTGTGAGTCGATTAGCATGCATTAGAGCTGTTGACTGACATGCCTTTTTTGTAGGCTACAATGTCTCAATTTTTTGTATAAATAGAGGGACAATTTCTCTCATTTGGGACACACATTTCTGCAAATCTATTTTGCAACAATTATTCTGAGAGCTAGAGTTATTTTGTGACAGTATAGTGTTATTCTGTGAGAGTATAGTGTTGTCTTGAGTAAGAGGATATAGTGAAGAATTGTTGTGAGTTGGTAAAGTGGGCTAGTAAGCAGCTGTTGGAAGGCTGTGCATCAAGTCTATCGATTGGGTTAAGTGTATTACAAGCATGAGGATCTAGTCTTCTCTTATTTGTCTTTATTTATGAAAGATTGAGATTTAATTGCTTAATTTGAACTACTTGAGATTACTTGTATTAGGGAATCATAGCATTTGCTTTGGAAAAGAAAAAGAAGTCGTTTTATGTTTTTCTATGAAAGTGCTTGTATTTACTCCATAATAGGAGGGATTGTTTGTTATTAGTATAAAGATACTAGGAATGTTTAGACAAGGATAGCTTAAGGGTTATTCATAGCTAAGTTATTTGATTACATTAGATAGCTTGTGAGTTACACCTAGGATTTGATTATCCATTGAAGGGGGGGTAACTTGTATTTATGCTTGTGGGTAAAAATACCATTAAGTTTATGGAAAAGGGAATAGGATATTTCTAGGGTTAAATATTACCCATTGGAGGAAATACCTATGCATAGATTATAGTGGCCTAAAGTCAAATTGAGCTTGAGTAGTGTATGTGAGTAGGATGATCGATACTCAAAGTATTGAGTGAGAACACCTTGGCCAAAGTAGTGTGATTGTCTTTGGCTCCACTGTCAACCCATCGTGATCCATTTATGCATGCTAGTTCCAGATTGTAGGGTTACAAATTCTAGTCGTGTATAACACAACACTAAGCTCAAAATGGTTGTTGTTACAAGGTTACTCCACCAATCTCTTCGTTGAAGGGTAGGGCCATCTATTGTATGATAGATGTGCAGGGGACCGCATATGAGTCCGTGGTTGACAAAAAAGTGCTTGAATGATGCTTCTCCTCAGCAAGCGATAGAAAACCAAGATTTGAAAGGAGATTCCTAGGCCATCTATATCTATTGCCTTGAAGCTTGGTTGAGCTATGTATGTACTATGTACACATTCTTTAGAATATTGTAATATGTTCATTATTATATTGGAAAGGAAACCAATGTTGATTATTGTTATGACATCTATGTTTATTTGTTCTCTATTGATGAAAGAAAATTTTCATGGCAATGGTTAAGTTACATAGTTTATTTATTTGAAAGTGAAAACTTAGGAAATTTTACTTCACTAGACAATTGGCTGTTACACTTTCTTCCTGTAAGAAAATTTACAGTGCAAAAAATAGAGAAAAATGATAAGTGCAATATTAACACAATATTTATGTGAAAAACCTAGTAAAATTATACTAGGAAAAAACCATGAGCAAAGATCTTTTGTATTTTATTTCTCTGAAAATTTGCAATTACAACAATCTTTTGAAAATTTATAGAAAACATGACTTCAACAGAGTATAAGAAATCCGAGTTGTAGAGTCCTAGTCGAACACAACTATCTAAAAATAGTAAGTATGACTCATACAACTACATGTCGAACATTTGGCAAAATGACCAAAAATAGAGTAAAAAATGGTCAATTTTTTTTTGGCTTCGTCAAAAACACCTTCGGCATACTTTCCTAATGGCAAACATCTTCAGCGTGTAGGGGGCTATGAAAAACCCCCTGGACCTCCCGTCGCTTCAACCTTTGATTGAATAGTAGGCCTTCAGCTGTGTCGAGCACATACCATGAATGCTAGTTCTCTATGTCGACTATCTGTCACTGTTGGAATAACAATAAAATTGACTTCATATTCCAACATTGTTGGAATAACAATAAAATTAACTTCATATTCCAACACTTCCATTGTTAAGTTGCCATGTTAAGTGGACTGTAATTATATGTTTGCAGTTCAACATAAAATTCCAAACGTGAGATCCATTCTAAGCATTAGCAATTGTGAGTATTCTTTCAGGATTTAGGCAATCTAGGTATTTTTGTTGCATTATTTTACACCATAATAATGTAGGGCATTGGTACATCTTCCAGATTAGTTTGGCCCCTAATGATAAATGATAAATGATAGCTTTTTAAAAAGTAGAATCAAAAGTTATATATTATTATTTTAAAATAAAAAATAAAACATTTTTTTAATTTTTTTTGTCTAAAGTAAAATAGAATAATTTTGAGTACATAAAAATAGTCTTAATATAGTTGCATATCTATTTATGTGTATGTGTCTTTTGATGGCATACATATTTTAAAAGTTGTTAAGGAATATTAGTCTATATTTAGACATCTCTGAAATAATGTATTTAATATATCCATTTAAAAGATGTTTAGAGATGTTAGTCTATTACTTCTCACTTCTATAATTATTGATAACCATCTAAATATCCATGATTGTACCCTTATAGGATTGAATCAAAGGGACCCACAAAGAAGCTTTACTGTCACCAGTGAAGAGCGGAATTCCCAAATATTTGTTTAGGAAGTCCCCTATTTTAAAGCCCAAAATTTTTGAAATGTGTTTTTGGCAACCTCCTACATGAATATAAAATATTTTAGACTTCACCTTGCTTATAATTTGACCTAATTTTTGAAATGTGTTTTTGGCAACCTTCTCCTACATGAATATAAAATATTTCAGACTTCACCTTGTTCCCACACACAACCTCTCCAAGCGTGGCCTTACCAAACAAAATCATGTCATCTGTGAAATGTTGGTGGGTTGCATTATCCCAACTCTCTGTGATCCTAATTTATTTCCATTTTCCCAAATCTTTCTCCTTTTGAACCACAACTCAATGCTTCCGCCATAATGATAAAAGAAAGGGGGAAAATGGATCACCGCCTTAATCCCCTTGAGGAATTAAAATATCCCACCGGGTTGCTATTTACAAGAATGGAAAAACACGGGCTTGAGATACATTCAAACACCCAATTTAGCCACTCTCTACAAAATCCCACCTTCACCTTCACTAGAAATTTGCAATCTACCCAATCATAGCCCTTACCAATTGTAATGTCGTAAAATTGCACCCCCTTGCAATTTCACATATATTCTTATATCCGCTTTAGTGTCCTCTCCCTTAGCACTTGTGTAGGCTTATTTTAGCCTTTGCATAAACTTTTTTTTCCCTATCAGGATGCTTAAGACGCCTTTTCAGTAGCTACCTTCGTGCGTCAGCTTTTCATCAAACCTTGTGCTTTTCTCATGCATATCATTTGAATGTCGAAATGTCACGGGACACTAGAGTGTCGCGTGGACGTTCACGCATAACACTAGTGTCTCGTCACATTTCGACGTTCAAACGACTATTTTCGAGCATGTTTTCGACTTGTCAACTAATTTTTTCAGTGGTAACGGCTCAGGATGCCTGGTAATAGCTCGAGAAGCTTCTTTTCCTTTCTCTCCTCTCTTTAAATGTGATCTTTCCAATTCTATTGCTTCTTCTAAGTTCTAAATATTTCTAGCTTTGGCTCCCGCCTTTTCCTTTCCTCTTGGTCTTGATCTCTTGCTTTCACAACTCACTACAACAAAACTCTTGTATTCTCACAACACCCTCTACAACTCTCTTGGCTCTTGCAGCTATCTCTTTGCCTCCCTCCTTGACTTCTTTAGCCATGTAATTGATATCTCTCTTATATTGTGCTTGTGAGCATCTTGGGACTTCTCACATCCCCTATTTATTGCATCTTCATTTCGTAATACAAGTTATCCTCCTTGAGCGTGGATTGCTTTTATCACTTCATATTTTCTCACTTTGTTCACTTTCTCTATCTATCTAGCTGTCTTTGGAGGTGGGAACACCAAAATAGGGGTTTGACTGAGGCAAACTCCTATATAACCCCAACATTTTCTCCCAATCTTACATATACAGGTATTGAAGATATTCACATGATGGAGGCTTCATTATTTGAGTTGTTGTGAGAAGTTTCTATCTCTTATCCTCTTACTTTATCATTTATACTTCATTTAATTTTAATTATGTTATATTCTGTTACTTTCTCACGTTCCAATATTTTCCTAGCAGTTAGAACAGTATTAGTCACCTTGTTTTTTTGACATTCTTGGTTTCTGGTCCGTACGAGATGCCAACATGCTTCTAGGACTCTAGTGCACCGCGCTGTCGTCCTTGTTTTGCGTTGTCCTTTGATCGAGAACTCGCTAGTCTTTCCAGAAAATCTCTGTGACCTGCTCTTTCTAATTCTGAAATTCTCGCATTGTTCCTTGAGGTAGTTTAGGGTAGTTCGACCCTTGGGATACTCTTTAGAATAAAGAGAATCATGAGTAGCGAATCCCCCTTCTCTACATTTTGGTGAACCCGACGTGAATCACAACTTTTTTTTTAAAATCTAAGAATTTATTTACCTCAACTTGGTGGGGTCATAAATTTTGACTTGGTGCTCAAAATTCAAAACCATTTACACCGTTGGAAAGGTCTCCAAGAGGAATAATTCAATCCTTAAAATACTATGCCTTTGACAAACAAATTTTTGGGACTGATGCAAGTTTCAACCCCAAATTCTACTCTGGAGACCTTCGAAAATGCAAATTACTAGAACCTAGAAAATATTGAAAAAATCCGAAAATCTGGATTTTTTAATTTTTCTCAGTTCTGTCACCCCTAGACTGCTTTGGATCAACCGACTTGTTTATTCATTATTTATCATATTTAATGTCCTATATCCAAAATGAACTCAATATCCTCTTTTATTAGTTCATTAAATCTAATTATATTTAAAATGTTAATGATGTTCCATTTCATGCATGTGATAGTGACTTGACTTTTCCCATGTCACTTTGTATCTTTGATCCTTCTCATCATATTTCTATTGCTTTGAAGGATATCTTGTTGCAAGAAGATGAAATTATTGATACCTTGATGCATTAGTGAATGATGAATCTCTTCTCTATTCCAATGCACTCTCCTCTAGAGATGATGCATTACCAAATGATGAATCTCCTTCCACATTTGATCCTCCTTGGATCAATGTTGAAAATATTTCCTCGAATAATTATTGCACTAGTTGTGATGATTCTGTAAATGTAATCTGTCTCTGCTGCCCCTCAAAGGCCTAAGAGATCGATTATTGATTTGACTCTAGCTAGTCCTTCTCCTAAGAGGATTTGTTATATTAATGGTGTTCCATTTGATAGTGATTCTCTTGATCTTTCTAAGGCTCCCTCTTATAGAGCGGTAGCCCATTCTTATAATACTAGAAAGAATAAACAAAATGTTAATCAACTCGCTTCTTTACCACTTTCTCAACCAATCCTTCTTTCAACTCCTAAACCTACAACTAAAGCACCTGGTGATTACGATCTTGTTGAGAAACTTCGCGCTACTCTGGCCAAGATCTCATAGTGGGACTTGCTTCAGTCTGCTCCAGTTTATCAAGGTATTCTCTAGGAAGGCTTGCAGAAGATCCTCTTGCCTTCCTATACTAGGCCGAAAAATGTTAATGCGTTGATGGATCATATTCGTACAGATTTACCGAATATCAATTCTATTCACAAGAACTTCCGCCCTCGAATGTGCAGAAACAAGAAAAATATTTAATGATTATAGTTAATATTAACACTATTGGTATTAAACGTACTCTCATTGATGTTGGTTCAACACTCAATGTATGTAGCATTGATCTATTGCCTAAGATTAATATTGATTCATCTTCTCTTCATGCTTCTTTTGTTGTCATTCGTGGGTTTGATAATGTTGGTTGACAAGCCCTAGGCACGATAGTCTTTCCTTTGAGGTTGGGACCCATTACTGTACCTATCCTTGTATATGTTATGTCAGAAAAATTACCATATAACCTTCTTCTTGGTAGAATGTGGATTCATGCTATGGGTGCAATTCTATCTACCTTGCATAAATATACTAAGTTCATTTGCAATAATCGAGTAGTCACAGTCAAGGCTGACCCTGAGGCTATGCACTTATGTGAGATGGCAGCTGCTGGTCAGGTTTCGGTTGTGCCTACTCTTATCCCTTCAGTGTATTCCATTGTATTGATGTTTACTCCTACGGTACCTATTACACATGATACTCTTGAGATAGATGTCCCTAAAGAAGATCCTTCTAAAGAAAGAAATCTTAAGTCTACTTTATCTACTTCTCAAAATAATGCATGTCTTGGTGATGATTGGGGTTCTTTAGACTTTACAAATTCCTTCATTGGGAATATAAAGTTGACTCAATCCACTTAGTCCTTTTGATAAAATCATATGAACCCGCCATAAAAAATGGTTATTCTTCTGTATTATAGGATAATGTGAACAACTTTAATGTTCTCAATGTTGATCCTCCTTCTGAGGAAGATGATAAAACCTCTATTAAAGAGGCCAATGTTGGCAGTCCTATCAAGAAGGCTGATGGTGATCTTGTAGAGGAGTATAATCCCCATTGTTGGAATAATGCTCTCTATGAAGATCCTCCTCCTTCTCAAGATTTTCAAGCACGTTATGGCCCTGGTTACAAGCTTGCCTCTAGATATGGCTATGGGCGTAAAGGCTGTGGGTGTAACGAACAAGGCATTCAAGTCCCTATAGAATTTGCACCTCGTAAGCATAATTTGGGGCTTGGTTGCTTGAATGAACAATCTAAATGGAAACCATGGTTGAATGACATGAATTCTGCTCAACCAAGCATTCTCTTGGATTGATTCATTCTCCACTATCTTCTATCTTCGTGTCTTATTTTTATGAGTAGACAAGATTTTCTCCACAAGAGAAAGGGTTGCTTCCTACTTCTCATCCTCTATCTGAGCAAAATCATATTTTGTTGAGGCTTCTAAAAGCCTTCTTGATTACTCTTCTCCTACACATAAAAAAATTCATAAGAATGATAAAGAAAAACATTCTTTCTGTGCATACCATCGAGTGCCTAGCCATTCCACTAGTGAATGTAAGGCCTTGAAGGATAAAATACAACTTCGTGATTTAGGTGCCATCACTCATTTATTTGCTAATGTACCTACCTCTTCTTTAAATGACAAGTGATATCAAGGTTTATCTTGCATGGTTCTCCTCCCTTGTATGTTGGGGGTAGTGATAACTTGTTTTGGAGATGTGTGTCCCCTTTTAAGGGACCCCCTCTCTTCTCCATGTATTTTAAATGAAGCATCTCTTGAGTGGACCCTTCATATTTTGAATGGTTCCCGAGGGACCCCTTTGAAAGATTTTTCTCTTGAATGAGTTCATTGGCATCTAGCTTGGGGGAACCCTAACTAGACTTGTCTTATATCTTGGCATCTAACTTGGTGACAGTTTGACTAGACCTATCTTTTCTGTGACTGTCCTGCAATGTAGCTTGCAACAACCAAATGCTTCTCTAATCAGTCTTTCTCTGTAGGATCGAGAACCTGTAGAGATCCTTTGCATCAAGATTTCCTTGCAAGACTGAGCACCTATGAGGACTAATTAGAATCTATGAAGTATCTCAAATTGGGCTTTCATTAGGAGAGTACCTGGGATGCCCTCTTTGCAAGTTCGAGGACTTGTAGAGCCCTTTCATCCTACAGGTTCTATTCACCATTGGTCTGCGAGCCTTCGGTGCACTTTGTTCAACTTTCTAGCTCCGAGGACCTACAGAGCCTTTTGTTCATCTTATGTAGGTTTGAGGGCCTACGAAGATTTTGTTTAGCTTCCATAGGTCCAAGGGCCTATGGTGCATTTTGTTCAAATTTCCACATGACCGAGTGCCTGTGGAGCCATCTCTCTTGGAATTTTCATTCCTTTCTCTCTTAAATTCTCTTCTCTTCTCTTCTCAAATTTTATATATCGGATTGAAGACTTGCATCTTATTCATCCTAGGTATACACTTCTTTGTCTCTTCGACATTGGTTGGTTCCCTGAATTTTGGGTGCATTCTTCTCTTGAAGCAATCGATCCTTACATTCTTCTCTATGTTTAAGAATTCTTCTATATGTTATTTCTTAATTTGGGGACAATGCATAGTATTGAGACAATCTTCTACATTGAGGTCTCTTTCACTTTGTTGACTCAAATCCTTTAATTTGTTGTGTGCTTGTGTGTATGTGTTTTTATGTTCTAACATTTTTGTCTTGTGTAAGTCTTTCTTGTCTAATGTGTTTATTTTATAAGTCTTCAGCTTGGGGGCATGCTTCCTTGGTTCAAAGAGTTGTTTTCTTCCTCTTTAATATTATTTTTGGTATCATAATGTAATATATGTTTAGTAGATTTCCTTTAGCGTGCATATTAGTGTAGATTCATATGCTTGCTAAAGTGGGGGAAAAATGTAATGTCGAAAAATTGCACCCCCTTGCAATTTCACATATATTCTTGTAACCATTTTAGTGTCCACTTCCTTAGCACTTGTGTAGACTCATTTTAGCCGCTGCATCAGCCTTTTTCCCCTCTTATGATGCTTAGGACCCCTTTTCGGTAGCTACCTTCGTGCATTAACGTTTCTTCAAACCTTGTGCTTTTCTCGTGCCTACCATTTTGTAGTGTATTTTTTCTAGACACTAGCTTCTGCACGAACGTTCGCATGCCACTCTAGCATCTGTGTGCCGCACTAGCGTCCCATGACATTTTGATGTTCAAACGACCATTTCCAAGCATGTTTGCCACTTGTCAACTAATTTTTCCGATGGTAACGACTCAAGACGCCTGGTAACAGCTCAAGAAGCTTCTTTTCCTTTCTCTCCTCTCTTTTAATGTGATCTTGCCAATTCTATTGCTTCTTCTAAGTTCTTCTAGATCTTTCTAGCTTTGGCTCCCACCTTTTCCTCTTCTCTTGGTCTTGATCTCTTGCTTTCACAAATCACTATAAAAACACTTTCGCATTCTCACAATGCCCTCTGTAGCTCTCTTGGTTCTTGCAACTATCTTTTTGCCTCCCTCCTTGGCTTCCTTAAGCCTTGCAATCAAGATCTCTCTTATATTGTGCTTGTGAGCATTTTGGGACTTCTCACATCCCCTATCTATTGCATCTTCATTTCATGATATGGGTTCTCCTCCTTGAGAGGGGATTGCTTTTATCACTTCATATTTGCTCACTTTTTTCACTTTCTTTATCTATCTGGGTGTCCATGGAGGTGGGAACAAAAAAATAAGGGTTTGATTGAGGCAAACCCCTATACAACCCCAACATTTTATTTTGATCTTACATATGCAGGTATTGAACATATTCACATGTTGGAGGCTTCATTACTTGGGTTGTTGTGAGAATTTTCTATCTCTTATCCTCTTACTTAATCATTTATACTTCATTTAATTTCAATTTTTTTATATTTTGTTACTTTTTCACGTTCCAAGATTTTCCTAGCAGTTAGAACAGTAGTAGTCACCTTGCTATTTTTTGTGACATTCTCGGTTTCTGGTCCGTACGAGATGCCAGTGCACCTCTAAGAATCCAACACGCCACACTGTCTTCCTTGTTCTGCATTTCCGTTCTTTGACCAAGAACTCGCTAGTCTATCCAAAAAATCTCTCTGACTTCTCTTTCTGATTTTGAAACTCTCACGTTGTTCCTTGAGATAGTTTAGGGCAGTTCGCCCTTTGGGATTCTCTTGAGAATAAAGAGACTCATGAGTAGTGAATCCACCTTCTCTACACCAATATCTAACTTGATCTATATCCCAATTTATTTCATTGAAGCTAGAGTGTGGATAGCTTCATGGGTGAAAATTTATTCCATTTGTAATTTCTCTACTTGGTAGAAAGCCACTTTGTTATTCTAAAATCAAAGTTGAGAGAATTTCTTTGAGACAATTAGCTATTGTTCTGGAAATAATTTTATAGATTGTCTTGTAAAGTCACATGGGCTTGGAATATGCAAAATAATCTTCTTGGAAATCCACACTATAAACTTATTATTAAAGTCTTTGAGCATTCTCTTCCTTTGCCTCGACTCCTCTGTTGCTAACCGCACTTCATGTGAATTATCTTTGTTTTTTTTTGAATTGTCAAAAATCTGTTTGGTCCTGGTGCCTTCTCAGGATGCAACTGAAATGTTTCCACTGTAATTTTACTGTAATCAACAATGGAGGTTAGTTGAGACAAAGAGGAAATAGAAGATAAGATCAATATAGAAAAAAGCATTGAGTTGGAGAGAAAATCAAATCTTTTTCCATTTAAATGACCAATGGCTAATTAGATAATAAAGATATTATCTAATTACACAAGATTGTGATAAGGAGGAAAAATCATCATTTTGAATTAAATATTGATTTTTTAATTCAAAAATCAAGATATGGAATCCATTTAAATAAATAAAGATTTATTTAAAAAGAGGAAAAAGCTAGAGAATCAAATAATTAATTTCAAATTACTTGATTTAAGAGGGAAAGTTATTATTTTGAATTAAAATTAATTCAATTCAAAAAGGTGGGATCATGTGACAGTAAATAATTAAATTAAATTATTTATTTGGAGAGGAATTAGAAAGTGGGACAATTTAAATAGATGATTTTATTTAAATTTAGAGGAAAAGTCAAATAAGACAATTAAATAATTAAAGATAATTATTTAATTATGATTAAAAGATAAGGTGGTCAATAATTAAATAAATTAAAGAACTTATTTAGTTATAAGAGGACATAATCTATTAATGACGTATTTAAATAAATAAATAAAATTTATTTAAATAATCATGAAGAATAAAAGATGTAAATTAATTAAATAATTAAGAATTATTTAATTAATAACTGAATTTGGACAATATGACATAATTAATTATGTGAGAATAAATATAATAAGATTCAAAAAATGTGGTCTATAGGTCTAAGACATTTTTATGTGTCTACATTTTGCCCCTCTTTGTCATAATGCAGCGTGTCGCATTGTGACAAAGAAAATAAGTCAAAAATATGCCCCAGTGAAGAAAATGATGAGGAAGAATGACGAGGAGGTAGCATGATTAGATGCAAAACATTAAAACCCAAAGAAAGTAATGAAGTGTAAAGGAAAATAAATGAAAAACACAAAGTGGAACAAGCTCACCAAGTGTCTTCAATCTCCATGGCTAACCTCCATTACACCTTCTTGATTTGCAGCTGTGTGAAGCATGCCCTCTGAAAAAAGAGTCTACACTAAGTCAACTCTGGTCAACAAAAATTATGTTGTGTTGACTGCAATTGCGTCGCACTAAGTCACATGCGGCTTTGCATTTCACAGTTGCGTCATTCCAGCTAGCAATTACAAACCTTTAAAACGATTGCATCTTTTGGTATGGTAATTGCGTCATTTTATAACGATTGTGTTATTTGACATGGTGGTTGCATTGCAATATCACACTTGTGTCGCTCGTAACCGTGCTTGCGTTGCATTTTGACACTTGCGTTGTTTTCCCTAAATTTGCCCACCCTTTGCACTTGCGTCATGACACAATCAAATGCATAGAATGCGAAGGCATTTGCGGTTTATGAAATGACGTTTGTGTCACAACGCATTTTTTTTGACCCCTAAACCCTAATAAATGCATGCAAATCAAAAAAATTAAAAGATGGATGGGGTACTTACCGGTGCTTCTGCACCCTTGGGCCGTCAGATTGTCCTCAAATGGTAGCCATGGTGTGCTATCACTGGAATCACCATTGTCTCCTCGCGCTTTGCTCTCCAAAATCTATAAATAGTTCAATTGTGAAAATGACACTAGGTTTGGCTTTTTCAACTTATTTATAGGTTGAGAATTAGGGTTTGACTTGATGGGTTTGTATTGGAGGCTCATTTGACCGCCTTTGACTAGCATTTTCGTTGGCTTAACATCCTCTTTTTTTGAGACTGATCATGTCGTTGTTTTTCTGGTCATCAAATTGACTAATCGGGACACTTTCCAAATTTTTTTGACCTCGGGCCAAAATTCAAAAAATTTCCCAAGGGGGCATAGGCACTCCATACCTTCCCTGGGGCATATTATTGACTTGTTTTCTTTGCCATAACACGATAAACTACATTATGACAAAGATGGGCAAAATGTAGACACATAAAAATGACCTAGGTCTGCAAGCTCTATTTTACCACTTTCGTCCTAGCATAATTATGCCATTTTAATTATGTTTGTGGCCCACTTTTGAATATTAATTAAATAATTCGTAATTATTTAATTAATTCATGTCTTTTTATTCTTCATGATTATTAAATAAATAGATTTAATTTATTTATTTAATGCATCACTAACTATCTAAAGTCTTCTCGTAATTAAATAAATTTCTCAATTTATTTAATTAATCTGTCATTTATGTCTTCCTAATTATTAAATAAATATATCTTATTTATTTATTTAATATGTCACTAATTCTTAATTCTTCTTATAATTAAATAGATGTATTAATTTATTTAATTATTGGGCCCATTCTCTAAATTAAATAATTATTTGACATTTCCCTCATTTTAAATAAAACAATTTATTTAAAATGGCCTCACATGGTTAACTGCCACTTCTTTTAGTAAATAATCTCAAAATTAATTATTTACTATTACACTAAATCCATATTTTGAATTAAATTCAAAATGGTAATATTCTTCTATAAATCAAGTAATTGCTAAAATTCTTGATTTTCCAAATCTCATCTTCTTGTTCAAACTTGATCTTCTTGATTTTACTAATTTTCATCTCACTGTCACATCTATTCTCCATTCTTGATTTAATTTCTTAAATTAAATCTTGTCCACTCATTTTGAAATCTTACCCTAACCCTAATTGAGTGTTGCCATTTTTGAATCTTGACCATTGATTCTAGGGCATTTCTCAATCTTTAATCTCATCCGTCCATCCAAAATTGCTTTTTCTATAAAATGCCAATTTTGTCCTCATTTTCAACATCTTGAATCTCTTAACATCTTGTAATCTCTTGAATTCTTTGCATTCTTTTGACATAGTAGCATTGTCTTGTCTTGGTCATTTAGCTATTTAAATTTGCATGTAGGATTGATTTTCTCTTACACAAGTATTTAAATCCTTCAACACTTGCTAAGGGCTAGTCCATAGTTTAAAATTGCTCATCAAGATCTGAGGGCACTTCGTTATTTCAACAAACTAGAAGGTACAATGGAAGTCAGCCATGGAGGATGAAGGACATGGGTGAGCTCGTTTCATTTATTCCTTTTGTTATTTCCTTTGCATTTCATTGAATATTGTGGATTTAGGTATTTGCATGTGTGATATACTAACATATAATCTTGCAGGAAAAATCCATAGTTACAGGTGCTATAAAGGTCAAATTCTACTCAATAGAAATGAATCTAGGTATGTTTTTTAGGACAATTTCCCTCTTCTGGGCTCAACGAGTTTTTGAAGAACTTATTGCTTTGGATCTTATTTTGTAGGAATCCTCAATCACACCATTGATACTATCTGACATCTTTTTGATTTATTGATCATCAATCTTTCCTTCAAAGAGTTATGAAAGAATTTGGTGTTTGTCTCCTCTAATTCATGTCTCCTGTGATTTTTGGCGCTAGAAAATTTATTCCCTTTCTTTGATCTACATCAGTTTTTATAACAAATATTTTTCTCTTTTGTCAGCTATTTGGTCCAATCCATTTTGAATAATCACTTTATTCAAGATTTTCAGTTCACTTTTCCATCTTTGACTTTGAAAAAATCTTTCCGATTTAGGGCCCTTTCAAAAGCTTGCATACTTAATAACAAACTTAAAAAGAATTTCTTGAAGTGCCCTTTGTTCCACCTTTTTACACATTTCAAAATATGTTGTAGTTTTTGATAAATATTGAACATTTTTGTACCCTGAAAGTGTGGGGCTTCCTTCCACCAATGTTGTATCCTATCATGTAAACTCATATCCTTGAACCATATATGTCCAAATTTGACTGGAGTTGTCGAGAGGTGATCCTCTTTTAGATCTAGTTGTTAGAGAAATGATTAGACCTAGAGTATGGGAGTATACAAATTTCATATATGCATTTTAAATCTAACCAATTTTTGGAGAACACAAAATCATCCAATGTACCCATGATATTATTGTGGCATTGCCTTTTATTGGTCCAAGTGAAAAGCCTATTCTTCAAAATGCTATCCATTAAATTATTTATGAAATAGAAGTTTGTGAAATCTTTGTGTCTATATTATATGCTTCATCCCTCATGTAGTGTCCCTCCAGTTGCAACACTTGGTTTCAATTTGTTTATGTTTGGTTTCTAGTTGTTTTAGCTATTTTGGATATTATGCTACTTTATTTCAGTTACGACACATACTATTTTAGTTTTTATACTTTGCTGATGACACATTAGATACATTGTTGATCGTTCGATTATGTTTGTGTGGCAACATTATGATAAACATTATGTGTGTTATGGTTTTATGTTGTTTCAAAGCATTAGTGTGTTTATGATGATGTATCTGATGTTGTTTATGATGTAGCAATGTATGTTAGTCTTGGTGAAGGAGACAATGTAGCATTACTCACTCGTGAGTACCCTTCTACGTTGCGACTCTCTTTCACGGTGTGATTGTCGATTTATGTAGATATGTTTAACAGTGTTGTTTCATGCAGTTTGTAGGTACTAGGCATCGACTCCACCTGATTTGTCAAGTTTGAACATGCCATGACCCAATGGAAACATGTTGTTTCAGAGATATTGTCAGGTCCTTCTTTGGTCACCGTTCCTTTATAGGACAAGTATCCGTTTGTCACTCGTTGTTGTTTTGTTGTTCGGGTCCATTGTGTCGTTTATGTTTTTGTCTTGATTGGAAATTGATTAATTAGTTAAGTGGTGTATTTGATAAGTTATTTGATTTAGTGTAATTTAATTGAAATGTTAAATTAAAGTATTTATGTTTAGATAATTTTATAATTAAAGTTCGATTGTTGTTTTAAAAGGCTTGATTAATTGAATTAATTAAATACGATATTTAAATAAATGTGATTATTAATTTTGAATAATAGATATTTATCAATTCTAATGTGCAAATTTAAATGTTTGAAAAGTAGATAATATTAAATAGTTGTTTTCAATAGATTATACATAAATATCTAAAAAATCTGGACTTGGAGTCAAAAAGTGTTATCTTACGAAATTGCTTAAGTAGAACTGTCTGATCAATTTTGTTTGTATGAAGAAAGTTAGTTAAGTTATGTGATTGGAGTTAATTGGAAAAGAAATTAAAAGATTTGGTTGTGCAAAAATGGTTCATGGAAATTGAATTTTTTGTTTTGGGGAAAGAAAAGTTTTCACGACAATTTTTGTGGAAAAGCTTCTTCTCTTTGTGTTTTGGTTAAAAGTTTGGTGACAGTGAATTTGAAGGGATTTGTGCATTTCAAAAAAGCATAGAGTTGCAGATTTTATGATTCTTGCTTCCATCTACATTGGATTCGAGCAAATATTTTAGGATTTTTTTTCCGTGTTTTGTATTTTCTTGAATAGAAGATTCTGCATGTTGTTTATGGAAGCTGTTCTTTCTTGCGATTGAATTCGTTTGCAAAAATTCTGCACAAACAACAAAAAAGAAATTAATGTTGATTAGTGTTGAAATAAATTGAATAAAATTTGTAGAGAAATGAAAGCTATCGAAAACCTAGCTGTAATAAAATTGGTGTTATAATTGTTGTTTTCTCTTTCTTGAAAGATTTCTCGTAATCCTTGGTATTTCACCTTATCTTCATCCTTTTTGTGTGGTATGTGTTGAACTTGTTAGTTCAGACTCTTCTATTGCTTCAGATCATCATGGGTTTAAATCATTTTTACCTCTAAGTCAACGCGATTTGTATCCCTGAGTCTAAAATAAAATTTCCTCTATTTTTAGGTCAACATGTAGTTGCACTAGAGTAGCACCTGGAACAAACTAAATTACCCTTAAATGTTGAATTTATCTCCGTCTCGTTGAATCATAATACCTTAAATGGTGGCTACAAGAAATGGAACTATGATGCCACATTTGTATGCATTCAACATCATATTTGTAGAAAATTGTATCATGAGTTCTTTGAAAGGTGAAATATCTTTCATATACCTCACCCTTGGGTGTTATTCTATTATGCTAATGCTTCTGAATCAGTTTTACCTGTTTGTTAATTGCATTTTATTTAAACGCATGCACTACCTATTATATCACATACTCTATATGCATGTAGTATCTGTTGTAAGTTGCATATTTTAAATGCATGCCTTGCTGTGTATTAATGCATATTTGAACACATATTTTATTTGTTAGTAGTCACATACATAGCACCTGATTACATTTGATAGATAATGCATGGTGCTTAAGCTGTAAGAAGAGTCGACACCATTCATGGGTTGACACTTTGGATGTATGCTAACTATCAATCCTCTGTACCATAACAATGGAAACAAGTATATGTTAGCCGTGTGTTTTGGTAGTTGAAAAATGTAGGTTAGATGTTAATCAAATTTGATATACTATTTTCACTAATGGACAATGCTTAGTAATGACACTCTGTTTACATTTTATCCATGTAAATGACTGTATTTACATTTCGGTTGAGTGATCTGTTATTATAATAATATATATTTATTGAGAACAACAAGGTGAGGTTATAAATGTATTTGGTTTCAAATATATATATACATATGTATGTATATATAGTGTATATATATACATACCCATACTTGTATATATATATATTCATGTTTTTAAATATTGCATGGATTTGTTTATTTCATATTGGACAATTTAATAAACAAGGAAATTAGATAATTCTTTTTGAGGTTGAACGATGATTTCTATTGCAGTTATTTAATAAAAGTAAATTTACTTCCACTATGTATTTATGGTTATAAGATGTTTATTAGCTTGGAACATTGTGCTTGATTAGAAGATTGATATGTTTTGGAGTATTTAAATCTTTCAGAGGCTAGGAAAGGAAATTTGCATTGTAAATTTTATTATGATTGTACTTTATTGTTCAATTACAATGATTTGATTTGAGATTTAGCCATGCATGGATTATTTGTTACCTTGGAGGTATTTGTAAGTTATATGGTTTATATCATGATTGAGACATGTTCATTCATGGTTTTGTTTAATGTGCATGATGGCTATCCTATGTATTTGTCAATAAGTTATGTTATTTTATGTAGGAAGAGTGGCTTGCAATAGAGGCCAAAACCCTAAGTGGTAACCAGGTACCCAATCGGGAGTTTATAATTCAATGAAAACCTTAAATAAATGTATTAGGGGTTGGGTAGTGTTCATAAATAATTCAGATAATTGATTGCCTCGCCTAATACCTTAGTGTTTGTATAGATTAAGGGTAGGTTGAGATGGCTTGGAATGACATGATTGTCTATTTTGTCTTTTTGAAAGGTAGTTTGATTCCACATGAGTTTGTTTAGGGGCAGGAATCGGTAGAGATTGCTAGGGTAACTCGGTATGAGGGCCAATAGTCTAAGAAGATTCACCGGGGTAACCTAAAGTAAATTGTGTGATGACACTCTTATCCTAATACATGTTATGTGGTTGCTTGTGTAGAGTTACCTTTTGTTATGTTGTTTCCTCTGGAAGCTTGTTTTTATTAATGTGGTTTAGCTATCGTTATGTCGTTATGTGTATGTCAAGCCATGTGATATGTTTTGTCTTCATGTTCATTTATCTTTGTGGATATGATATTATTTCATAGCACAAGAGTGGAATTTCGAGTACCACGTGGTTGGGAGGAACGTGCCATATCTTCCAGGGTGATCCCACAATACTGGTTTACAATTTTTGGGCAAACTGGACACTGAACTGATTTTTTTTACTAAATATTCACTTTCAGGCTCCTATAGCGGCTAAACCGTGAGGAATTTGAAGATGATGCAAAATATTTATTTGTGATATTTTGTCTATAGATTCTAAATATATATTTTTAATTTTTTTTGGAATCATATAGCACTTTTTTTTCCATCTCCTTCAAAAATTAGCTTTTTTTAAAAAACAACATTTATAAGTAGTGGCGCTCACTGTATACAAAATAACGTTTTTTGTATGAAGGACAAAATTCTATTTTTTTCGAATTTAGATTTGTAACTACGATATCTAGCACTTTCATATGGTTTCATAGTGTTTTATTAAATATTTTTTCCTTAATCAAGTTTCAAAGTCAAACCAATCACAATTGAAACATACGTGGACTGTATACAACATAACTTTTTCTGTATGTATCAAATTTTTTAAAATTTTTTTTTAATGGATCAAGGATATTAATACCCAGCTTGAACATATTTTTTAAAATTTTATTTTGATAATATGCTATTTTTCCACATGTGCAAAATAGAGAGCTTGATTTTCGGTGAAAAGCCTATGTTTAATAAAACTAAAAAACCACATACACAATAAAAACCAAAACATATTAAAATTATATTCATTGGATAGCTCATTCTGAGGTCTACCATGATCATTTGAAATAAATTTTAAATGAATTCATTTTATCCCCCAAAAGGTAAATCAAAAGTGATTTTTTATCAGCATTTTGATAGGTGTAAAGGAGACTCCATTGTGGATGACGAGGCTATGTTGGTACAACACTTCATCTGGGGCTTGAATGCCCGTATGAGGAAAGGAGTTTGAGTCTTCGAGCCAAAGACTATGGAGGTAGCCGTGGAGAATGCATGACTTATGGAGGAGAATTTGACTATGGCTTTGGGTGGACATACTGGTGTTTAGATTGGTTGTGCACTTATGATAGGCTTTGTTCCGTGAGGTGGTCAGGCTCAGATAGGAGATTCCTCTCAGAACCAACAGGCACCCGCTAATGGTGGTTACCAGCAGCTATAACAACAACATTACCCACTGAAGAATAATAATTTTCAATTTCAGTCGGGTAACAATTCATTGTCTGGGGAGAACTCTAACTGGTGGCATAACAAGCGCAACCATCAAGATCAACCAGCATAGAGTGCACAGTCTATGGTTAGCAGAGGCAATTTTTAGTAGTCGAATGCACCTTTGGGTGGTAGAGGTTTTGGTAGAGGTATTGGTTGCTTTTCATATGGTCAGCAGGGCCACATTGCGAGGCAATGTCCTATGAGAGGTACATCAAGATTTGGTCAACAACTGACAACTTCAAAGCTGACAGTTGGAGATGCAGGCCATTCTCACAGGGTTTTGCTGCAGAAGATAACCATTAGGCAGATCATCAGAAAACTATGGTTGAGACTTCAAGTCAGTTACAAGGTACTAATGTTTCTATCCTTTTTGATTCCAGAGCTTCTGATTAATTTAATTCTCCATTTATTGTTGAGCGATGTGGACTCATGGAATTAAAGCAAGGGGATAGGTGGCAGGTTGAATTGGCCTCTGGGGCGAAGGTAGTAGTAGAATCCCTTGTTCACAATTGTGGACTAAGGATTGGATCGCTATCTACCTCAGTAGATATTCGTATTACACCTCTTGGTTCTTATGACATTGTTTTGGGTATGGATTGGTTGGAATCCTATTGTGCAATGATTGATTGCCAATAGAAGACAATACGTTTCTTAGATGATTCTGGTGCAAAAGTTGAAATAACTGGTGTACATAGACCCATCTCCTTATGCAGTTAAGGATATGCATGTGTTAGGGTTGTCGGTTGTTTGCAGCAACAGTTAATGACTTGGAGGTAGGGGAGAGTCGAGAGGTATCTCTTGATGATTACCTTATTCTTGGGGAATTCACATATGTTTTTCCCAGTGATATTCTTGGTATGCCATCAAAATGTGACATAGATTTTAGAATGGACTTGGTTCCTGGAGCAAAGCCTATATCTTGAGCTCCATACAAAATGACCACATAGGAACTGGAAGAGATTCGTCTACAGTTGGAGGAAATTTTGGCTAAGGGTTTTATTTGTCCAATCATTTCTCCTTGGGGAGCACCTGTCATCTTGGTGAAGAAGGATAGATCTCTCAGATTGTGCATCGATTATCGTCAATTGAATAAAGTGATGGTTAAGAATTGATATCCCTTGCCTAGAATCAATGATCTCTTTGATTAGATCAAGGGAGCTAACGTGTTTTCTAAAATTGATTTGAAATTGGGTTACCATCAATTGCGCATTTCAAAAGTAGACATTCATAAAATGACATTTCAAACTCGTTATGGGCACTATGAGTTCACAGTGGTACTGTTCGGGTTAACAAATGCACCATCCATTTTCATGAGTTTGATGAATGGTGTTTTCCACACATACCTTGATCGTTTTGTTCAAATATTTCTCAATGATATTTTTATCTATTCAAGAGATATGAAGGAGCATAAAGAGCATATGAGATAGGTATTGCAGTGATTGAGAGAGAATCAACTGTTCAAAAATTTGGCGAAGTGTGAGTTCTTCCAAACTGAGGTGAAATACCTTGGTCATGTTATCTCTAGAGAGGGTATTGTTGTGGATCCTTCAAAGATCCAAGCCTTCATTGATTGGCCCATGCCTACCAATGTACCCAAGGTTCACAGTTTTATGGGGTTTGTCAGGTATTATAGATGGTTTGTTCAGGGGTTTTCAAAGATTGCTCATCCTATTACTTCTCTTCAGAGGAAAGGGAAGACATTTATTTGGTCAAATCAGTGTCAGTTGGATTTTTCAGACACTCAAGGAAAAGTTGACTAGTGCACCTATCTTAGCCATTCCTGATCCTACTAAGGACTTTGTCATTTGCACTGATGTGTCTTTAGAGGGATTAGGAGATTTACTGATGCATGATGGTCGTGTGATCACTTATGAGTCTTGCAAACTCAAGGATCATGAACTGAACTATCCTACTCATGATTTGGAGTTAGCTACAGTTGTTCATGCTCTGGTTCGGTGGAGGCATTTTTTGTTGGGGCACCATTTTGAACTTTAGAGTGATCATTGCAGTCTATAGTATATTTTCATTCAGCCTAATTTGAATTCTAGGTAGAGACAATGGATGGAGTTCTTATGCGAGTATGGCTTTGAGGTGAAATTTATCCAGGGGAAGGAGAATGTAGTGGCTGACGTTCTTAGTCAGCGAGGGCATGAGCTTTCTTCCGTGAATCTTGGAGTTGACTTGAGGAGCCAAATTTTAGCAACACTTCCTACAAATAGATTGTATTAGGAGATGATGAAAGAGTTAGGTTCAAGTAGACCCTTGGAGGGTAGATTTATAAGATATACTCTTGAATTAGATGGATTATTGTGACATTTGGGTCGTATCTATGTACAACATCCAAAGGGTCTTCACATTCTGATTATGTAGGAGGCACATCGAGCACCTTATTCAGCTCATTGTGGTGTTAAGAAGATGCATGCAAACCTTCGAAAATTGTACTTTTGGCTTGGGATGAAACGTGATATTGTTGATTTTGTTTCGAGATGTCTTGAGTGTCAGAGAGTTAAGGTTGAGCATCAACATCCCACAGGACTGTTACAACCACATCTTGTTCTTGAATGGAAGTGGGATTATATATCGATGGACTTCACTGTAGGCTTACCTATGTCATCTCATCAACATGATGCTATTATGGTTACTGTAGACAGGTTGACTAAGGTAGCACATTTTTCACCAGTTTGTTCTTCCTATAATGCCTCTTTTGTGGCAAAGTTCTTCATCGAGGATATTGTTCGGCTGCACAAAATTACTCAAAGAATAATTTCAAATAGAGATCTTGTGTTTACATCAGCATTATGGACACCATTGCAACATGCCTTAGGTACTCAGTTGAACTTCAGTTCAACTTATCACCCTGAGACTAATAGGAAAACTGAGAGGGCCAATCAGATTCTTGAGGATATGCTTAGGATGTATGTAATGGATAGAGCAATCAGGATGGGAAGATTATCTCTACTTAGTGGAGTACGCCTACAATAATCGGTATCATAGTTCCATAGGTATACCTCCTTTTCAAGCATTGTATGGATGTCCTTTCCAAACTCCATTGAGTTGGGATCAACTTGAGGATAGAGTTATACTTGAACTTGAGATGCTTCAGGATATGGAGCAATAGATTGATCGCATCAGAGAGCACTTAGTGGTGGCGCAAGACAGGCATATGAAGTATGTCGATGCTCATAGAGTGGATCGTGAGTTTTTAGTTGGCGATAGGGTATTTCTTTAGGTGCATCCACGGAAGAGTCTGATCCATTATAGAAAAGGCTCTAAGCTCGCACCTCATTTTATTGGACTGTTTGAGATTCTGGAGAGGATTGGTCTTGTAGCATACCGTCTTGCTTTACCACCTAGTTTTTTGCACATTCATGATGTATTCCATGTATTTGTTCTTAGGCCTTATCATCCTGATATTTCACATGTGCTTGATTGGAATGCATTACAGGTAAAGGACAGGAAACTAGCTTTGGAGCCCTTGAGCATTCTTCAGCACAAGAGACTCGCCCTCAGGGGTCGAGACGTTGATCAGGTGAGGGTACAGTGGGATCCTAGTGACAAGGCATCAACTACGTGGGAGGATGTGACACGCATGGGAGAGATTTATCCATATTTGTTTGCAAGCTTCCAGGAGTAAGCCTTATCTTCGGGGGGGAGGATGTAGTGTCCCACGAGTTGCAACACTTGGTTTTAGTTTGTTTATGTTTGGTTGCTAGCTATTTTAGTTATTTTGGATATTATGCTACTTTATTTCAATTACGACACATATACTATGTTAGTTTTTATACTTTGTTGATGATACATTAGATACATTGTTGACTGTCTGATTATGTTTGTGTGGCGACATTATGATAAAAATTATGTGTGTTATGGTTTTATGTTGTTTCAAAGCATTAGTGTGTTTATGATGATGTATCTGATGTTGTTTATGATGTAGCACTATATGTTAGTCTTGGTGAAGGAGACAATGTAGCATTACTCACTCGTGAGTACCTTGCTACGCTACGACTCTCTTTCATGGTGTGATTGTTGATTTATGTAGATATGTTTGATAGTGTTGTTTCATGTAGTTTGCAAGTACTGGCATCAACTCCACCTGATTTTTCAGGTTTGAGTGTGCCATGAACCAATGGAAACATGTTGTTTCAGAGATAATGTCAGGTCCTTCTTTGGCCATCGTTCCTTTATAAGATGAGTATTTGTTTGTCACTCATTATTGTTTTGTCATTCGGGTCCGTTGTGTTTATGTTTTTGTCTTGATTGGAAATTGATTAATTAGTTAAGTGGTGTATTTTATAAGTTATTTGATTTAGTGTAATTCAATTGAAATGTTAAATTAAAGTATTTATGTTTAGATAATTTTATAATTAAAG